>CAJUYH010001847.1:0-45059 GCA_910591685.1 Galerucella tenella
ACTCACAGTTGCATAGTATATGCAGAGCTGTTTCGGTATCCTTTTTTTTTAACATGTCTTACTGTTTCACTTTAAAATATATGGTTTATTACGAATAATTTGACACTGATATCTCAATACCAATTGTTTTTATAACTAACTGTTGCTCTGAGGAGACGATATAAAGGTTGTGGCTCGTCCAAAAAAAAAATTCAAAAATATTAGTATTCGCTTATTCCGAGGCTTATTCTTATTATATTCTTTATTCTTTTTAGATAGTATTCGTTTATTTTTGCATAACTGGATAAATCTCATAATACAATAATTGAATCTGCAGTTAATATTTTTTGATTTTATGCAAAATCGTCAAAATATCAAAATTTTATCCCCTGTAGAATCCAAATGCCGGCACTCAGAAAGTTGGCGCGTATGTAACTTTTGTTCAGGATGGCATGGGCTACATCATATTGAAATTTCATCAATATTCACCGAAACCGGGTTCTTTAAATGAAATTTTGATTTTGACGGGACATAATGAACCAGAGCAGTGCAATTTTCAGCTCGATTTCCACATAGGGCTAATTTTCATTGGAAATCAAGTGAACAGAGCATCCTAGTATTACATTAAATCTGTACATGAGTGAAATACAATGCGAATAATTATTGTAGTAGTAAACAATATATCTTACCTGATATTGGCTGTATATAGATAATTGCCTCAAAATCCATGTTATCGCCGTGGCAGTAGTATCGTGGCCCTTAAAATAAATTATTATCATTTTATTAAATTGGCACTCCCTAGTAGACGTTTTAAAAGATAACTTTTCTTCTGAAACACAGTTCTTTGAATTTCTCAATCGAACACCCGATATAGTGCATTATTATTTCAGATAAAATCACTCACCTCAAACATAAAAGTATTAACTTCATCTTTAATTCCTTCATCATCAATCAAGTTTTTAGTAATTTTAGCATTGAGCAGCATATCCAAAAATGCTAATTTTTTACCCTTTCCAACATCTTCGTCATTTTCCTCGAACGTTTTAAAATTCCGTTCACGATTTTCTATAATGCGATTAGTAAAACTTTTCAAAATATTGATTGACTTTCTCAGTTGAACACTTTCAAAGGACAACAAATTGTACAATACAGGATTGTGAAGCCATGGTCTAACTATTCGGTGTACAAGAAGTTGACCTAATTTGTGAATTGCCGACACATAATTTTTATCGTCTTTATTTTCCAAGTCCAGCTTGGTACCAAAGGAAGTTTCTGTAACAGAAAAAGAGGTGAGCCTAACAGGGTAGGTAGGTAGGTAGGTATAAAAAACATGTTTGATCAAATGAAAATTGACAGAAGTAGTTGTTCTTCCATACAGCTTTGAACTTCCCAGCATTGTTGTTGAATTCCCAACATTTATTTTTCTCCATGTTTGTCATTGGAATATGTAAAAAAACGTTTCATTTATTGTATACTTTTTTTATTCAATAAAATATATAAGCTTGATGATTATTGCTTTATTTTTCTCACTTCAGGACCATAAATGTCATTTTGCAATAAAAGTAAAACTACAGTGATTTTGAATATGCCGCCAAAAACTGTAAAATTACAGGAATCTTATTTTTCGGCTGTTAGCGGAGCTCACAACCATCTGATTTGTGTTAGAGGTACTGACGGGACTCTCAAGGTGGCGCTACCCGTACAAATAGAGGGCGCCACGGGTCTGTTTTCTATCTATAAGTATTTTTTTATCTATGGGTGAGCCTACGTTTACTTATACAGAGTGAACCAAAAGGAACTGTAGAAACTCCTCCTTCGTATTGAGACTTATTTAAGGAAGAAATTCCAGTTTAATGTTTTAATCCGAGGTTCCTCATTACTCATCCTGTATATTCCGAAAAAGGTATGATAAAATCGAAAGTTTACATAATTTTTCAAAATATTTCGTGAAAATCATCCTTATTATGACAAAACTGTATTCAAGCAACTGTAAAAGAAGTTTTTCTAACTACCACATGCTGCAAAATATCACGATTCTACCAACTTGATTTAAGGTGCTTCCTGAATAAGTAATTTCCAAGCTAGGAAATGCCTAAATCCGATACTAACCTAAATAGGATTCCTCAAACCTACAAAATCCCTAGGTAGGAACTAAACTTATTATCATTTTTGCGTTTGATAGGTATCACTGTTAACCTTCCGATTTTATTGTTGGCTTGCACCATTTTGATGCACTTGTGTAATTACTACGGATAATTTCCTGATTAAAGTAATCAAAAAATATATTTGTAAAATGTGGAAGAATCTGTCTTCGTCAGAAATATAATGTACATTACTACAGGGCCATTTCACTCTGGAGGGAATATCGCACTTGACTAATACCTCGTCCAAAACTCTCCGACTGGTAATGTAATACACTTTTTTTGGAAATATTTCAAAATTTTTGTAAATTTTTCGTTCTCATCGTATATAATAACGTTTTTGGTGCTGTTATAGGAACAAAATACCGGTTTTATAAATTCTATTAAAAATAGGTATTAGAATTAATTTTATAGATAATTTGAGGTTATTTGCTGCTGATATTATATTCCAAAAAAAACTTATGTCTTTCAAGTTACGTAATACTCATAAACGTTCATGAAAATATACAAGATTAAAAAAAATATTACCTGCTATAATATTCAAAGTAGATTCTGACATCAGCGGAACGATATTTATAGTGGATTTGGCACTTTCCTTTTTTAACGAACATACAAGTTTTTTGCTTTCTCTGTTAAATACTTTGGTAAATTGTTGCAAAATACTAAAATGGAAAGCGGGTGTTAGAATCTTTCTCCGCTGTTGCCATTGTGCACCTAAAAATTGATATTCATTCATAATAATGTAGGTATTATATTTATTTTTTAACTATCTAGCCATTTTGTGTCTAAAATTCAATTATTTTTTTTAATGATCCCTTTGATCATAGGAAAAATGTTATTCTTAACACGTGCGGAAAGTATATAACTCTATTAAGATAGATAATTATACCTGTACTAGTTAATAGTCCTTTACCCAACCACGGTTCTACAAGTTCGTAATTGATACCTTTATGAATATGCTTCGTTCCAGATGTGAGTGTCTAAAAAAAGCACGTTTTATATTACGTAGATAATAATAGTTGAGAGGAATAATTGAAATTATGTTTCTTCTCACTATCACAAATAAAGGAGACAAAGAAAGGGAAATAGAGAAAAGGTTAACAAAAGACAGTAAAGCAGCAGGAATGGTATCAAATATGTTAAAATCAAAAGACATATCACGAACAGCTAAAATAAAAATTCCAAAAGCTCATCCATTTCTCAAATGTGGTTGTAAAAAATCCAAACAAGAAGGATCAATAAAACTTGAAGTCCAAGCCACAATTTTAATATTGTCCAACAAAAGGACAAATTGTTCAGCAACTAGTTTCGGTACAAAATTACCATCATCAGGCTACAATAGAAATTTTATACTTATCAAAAAAGATCACATGAGATGATGTTAACAGTTGAGACAAAATACATCAATATTATTGAAATAAGATTAAAGATTTTTTGACATTAAATAAATATCAACTACAAATTATTTTAAGTATAAAGTGATATTAATAATATATAAATAATAATACAGTTACCTTAATGAAACATTAACAACAGCAAGATAATTAATTTGCCGTCAATCCATATTATTGTCAAACAAGTAAAAGTGGTTCAAAAAGAAAAGTAAAATTATTTGGAAAACGAACGATTATTCAGAACAATATAAAAAAATGGTGCAAAATGCAAAATTGGAGGCATTGATGAATATTAATTTAAATTTACATTTGAAATATCCAAATGGATAGTTATTAAAGAGAATTAGTACCGAAGTATGAAATTGGGGTACTAAAATCTTGAAAGGGACTAACATACCCCTATTAGCCACTGAAATTATTGAACTTATTATCAAAATGTAAATGAGATAGATCATAATGGATTTTAATTAGTAAAATATCCATTTATTGAAAATTAGAAATTTTTTAAAAAGTTAGTTAAAACTCAATGTCACTGAAGCACATGTACTATGTTGAATAGAAACGGATATATAAGATTAAAATGGATACCAAACAATGACAGATATCACTAATAACAAAACCATAACAATGAAATTTCATTGTTCTGATGAAATCGGCAAAACAACCTCTAAATATTAAATTGTCAATGTTTCACTTACAAAAAGAAGAAGAACAAATGATGATACAACAAGTGATATTATCACGGCTTAGGATAGGACACACGAGTTATACAATATATTGTACACACCAATATCTCCTGAAAAAAGATGAAGCCCCAATATCACCGTCCATAAATTTCAATTAAATTTATGGACGGTGCCAATATGTAGTGTGTGTCAGGTGCAGTTAAGTGTCAAACATTTTCTTGTTGAGTGCCTTAAA
Organism: Galerucella tenella; assembly: GCA_910591685.1. Taxonomy (NCBI): domain Eukaryota; kingdom Metazoa; phylum Arthropoda; class Insecta; order Coleoptera; family Chrysomelidae; genus Galerucella; species Galerucella tenella. The sequence goes on from CAJUYH010001847.1 coordinate 4,436, forward strand.
TATTATCACGAGCGAAAAGTATGTAATTTCAGCAATAACCTTGAAGAACTGTTAGGAGACTCTTGTAATGTAATAAACTTAATTACGTTCCTTCAAAATATTAATATAATTCATATTCTGTGAACAACACCTATGTAAATTGAAATTACTGTACCAATTTATGCATATTTGCTAATTACCTCGTTGTTGAAGCGAATTGCATGAATATTCTTTTTTTTTATATTTTATTTAAGTAAATAAAAAAAAAATATATATATATATATATATTTATATCATTTATACATATTAATATAACTCTATGATGATATTCATATTTATCCACAACATCATCAAACTGATACCATATGGTCCATTTGTTTATTTTAAATGTTTCTGAACTTTTGTTGTAGTTGTTTTTAGTATTAGATTTAGTAATGGGTTCTCATTAGACTCTAAATCAGATCTTTCTAATTGAAAATTACTCACATTGGTTTTTGAGATATTACTTGATATATAATTGAACATTGGTTTCTAAAGATTTTAATAGTTTTTAATAACTTCTGTAATTTGTTTTTACATCCTTCATTATTCGTATGGTTATTGTATTTGAAGTTTCCTTTGACTATTTATTGGTTATCTAATTTGAATTAGATTTGGGAACGGGTTCTCATTAGACCCATAATCTTATTCGTTTTTGGAATTAGTTTTGAATATTGAGTTCTCATTAGACTTTAATCAAATCTGTATTCCCTTTTTAGATGCGTTTTGTTATTGGAGACTAACAGACTGCAATGTTTATTTTTTGGAATCATTCTCAGATAATGGATTTCATTATTACTTGCATTAACATTTTAAGTGTTTAAATTAATTTATTTACTTTTGAATCTCTCTTGACATACAGGGTGATTCATTACTAATTGGAAATAATTTAATAGTAGAATCCCGACTTCAAATTATGAAGATTTAACCCAAAACACCTAAATAAAATGTAGCTGCTTACTTAGTTACAGGGTGTTTTGTTTAAAAATTTAAAAACTATTTGTGCTCAGTACTTTAAAACTGTTTTACCTTTTCATTTCATATTTGGCAGAAAGTGTAGACACTGTACACCCTAACAAATTAAAATAAACAAACGTTTCTGGCTACTACCAGAGGCGTACGACAGGGGCAAGTGACAGGTTAATCGTTCCCAAATTCTACGCCATTGGCGGAATAGGAATTTTAGCACAATTTTTGATTCCCCAATACTTTATACGTAAATAAAGTACTCTTTTTTCATAACGATAAAGTCAATATTTATCGAGATATTTCAAGTTAAACACGAAGCTGCCCAATTTTGATGTGTAATAACCTTTTCGTTTCTGATATTTCCGATACGTTATTAAAATTGTCAGAACCTACTTTTATTTAGATTATAATTTTCATAACTACAATTTGTTTTTAATTCATCCGTTCATTTAATAGTTTTGATCTTTATTGTTGACACGGATTAAAGTTTCATTTACGTATTTAATGCAATTCACTGGTTCAAAACATCGACATAGTTATTACACATCAAAATTGGGCAGCTTCGTGTTTAACTTGAAATATCTCGATAAATATTGACTTTATCGTTATGAAAAAAGAGTACTTTATTTACGTAAAAAGTATTGGAGAATCAAAAAATTGTGCTAAAATTCCTATTCCGCCAATGGCGTAGAATTTGGGAACGATTAACCTGTCACTTGCCCCTGTCGTACGCCTCTGGTAGTAGCCAGAAACGTTTGTTTATTTTAATTTGTTAGGGTGTACAGTGTCTACACTTTCTGCCAAATATGAAATGAAAAGGTAAAACAGTTTTAAAGTACTGAGCACAAATAGTTTTTAAATTTTTAAACAAAACACCCTGTAACTAAGTAAGCAGCTACATTTTATTTAGGTGTTTTGGGTTAAATCTTCATAATTTGAAGTCAGGATTCTACTATTAAATTATTTCCAATTAGTAATGAATCACCCTGTATATGTGAATTTTCTATTCTGAATTAGATTTAGTAATGGGTTCTCATTAGACCCTTAATCTTTTTCAGTATCTTATAACTTGGTAGGTTCTCATTAGACCTTAATATCAAATTATTTATTTATAATTTTATTTAGGAAATTTGCATATCTGTTTTGGGACATTGAAAATTTTTACAATGTCATTTTTAAATCTCATGTTAGATTGATTGAGTTCTGTGTTCACTTTGATTGTCATTTGTCATATGCTAATTTGAAAATTGAAGGAGTGTCACTTCAACATCCGTTAGACGAACACGTGTTCTTAGTTCAGTCTAAGAAAATTTTAACAAATTTAAAAATGTTTAATATCCAGATATAATACACCCTAAACAGGGGTTCATTTTAATTTTAATGTTCCTAGTTCTTTTACTTTGTGACCTCAATGTGTTGTCAAAGTTTCTTGTATAAATTACCTGACGAGTAAGTAATTCTTTATCTACTTCTTTTACATTTTCCAACTTTACTACTTACTTGCAGGTAAGCACTGAAGATGGCTTAACAGCCGAAAGCGCTCTGCAATTTTAATAAATTAATATTTACACAAAATACAAATATGTTTTCTTGACTTAATATCACTTTAGACTTGAAATAATTTATAGTTGATATTCATTTAATGTCAAAAAATCTTTCAACCTATTTCAATAATATTGATGTATTTTGTCTCAACATTATCTCATGAGATCTTTTTTGATAAGTATAACATTTCTATTGTAGCCTGATGATGGTAATTTTGTACCGAAACTAGTTGCTGAACAATTTGTCCTTTTGTTGGACAATATTAAAATTGTGTTTTGAACTTGAGTTTTATTGATCCTTCTTGTTTAAAATAAAAATGTACCAAACAACAATGAGACCGTCAGTTACCTACGTTTGTGAAATTTGGACAATGAACAAAAAAGGACAGAATAAATTAGAAATATGGAAACGTAAAATGCTTAAAAAGATTCATGGTGGAATTAAGGAAGATGGAATCGACAGAAGAACAAACAAGGAACTCTCAGAATTATATAAGCACCCAAGTATAACCCATATAATTGGAGCACAGAGAGCGAGATGGTTGGGACATATAGGTAGAATGGCGAAAGATGGGTAAAACGAGTGCTAAAAGGTGGAGAAGGTGGTAAAAAGAGAAGAGGAAGACCAAGGAAAAAATGGTTAAAAAAGATTAGGATAAACCTGAGAACAGTGGGAATTAGGGACTGGGAAAACGAGGCGAAGAACAGAAGGAAATGGAAAGAGAGGGTAAAAGATCTCGAAGCCGAGGGCCAGATAGCCCTGTAGTGCTGTGATATATGTTTCTTCTGCTCTATGGACCGAGTGACACTCGCCAACAATGCGGTGGATAGAAAAATATCTCGATGTGTTTTTTTATGATGGTTCGTACCAATATTATGAGTGATGGTGATTAAGGAAAATAATGATTGTACTTAATGTCAAATCTGTGTCCGGACATGATATCGGCAAATGAATTGTCACACTAATAGTCATCATTAACACATGAGAAAAAGTAAAATAGTCATCTGGGAATATATAGAAGAGTAAAAATAGATGAAACATCGATTATAAGTTTTTGCAAAAAGTGGCTAACACCAACTTTATCCATATAAAAATAGTGTGCTAAGATTAATAGCACGTCCACCAATAGAACAGCAGAACGATTTAGCTGAAGCTGTTGTCAGGTGGGGATATTGTATTCACGGGTCTTTAATTAAATTTGAATATTGTAAAGTGTTGATAAGTTCATTTTTATAAATGTAGAGTTTGAGGTGTGTAGAGCAACAGTATATTGTCGATATCTATAAAACCATCAATTTCATCGAGTTGACATGGGTAGTGCAGATCTCTTTACAACGCCAGCAAGTGTGCATTTAAAAACGATTAAATTTCAAGTCTCTTAATGATTATTATCAATGAAAATACAATTAATCATTTCTAGGTTTAGAGGCTGATAATTCGTTAACGAATGAAGTAAGGCACAAATTATATATGAAGTACTGTCATCATTTTTAGCCCCTCTACCATTTCCCAAGTATTTGGTACGAACCCCAGAAACACTCCGAGTATTGGTGACCACCTAATTGAATATAATACAAATTTAAGTTGATGAAAACGTTTTCCCAATTACACTTTGTGTTGACCATTTGATTTGGAGAATCTATAGAAGAGATGTCAAATGACACATTTTTTCAGTTTTTCCAACAAGTATCTTGAAATTTCCATTAATTCCATCGAAAAAAAGTGCATTTTGTTATTGAAAATGCAGAATCTACGTGAATAAATGAAAAATGTACGTATGTCATTACCTCGAACTCATCTGGACCAGATATGACAACTACAGGAACTCCAATTGCAACAAATGAATAAACTGTTCCATATTCACGAGCCCATCGTCGAAATTGTTGAAACAATTCCACTGAAAATTCGTTAGTGTTTTTTTATTGAAATCAATCCATTCACATGATTTGTATTTTGCTGATATATGCTAGGTTACCCTTCCCTTTGAACTAAATTTTCAACTATACAGGGTGGTCCCTCTCTTAGTAATTGTACATAAAAGTACAGTAAAATCTCCACATCAAAATATTGTGATTGCGTTTCAATAAAATGTTGATGTTAAGAGAGATACATGGTGTTAAACATGAAATTTTAATTTTTGTTTTGAATAATAATCTTAACGTCTTTCGACCCACAAAAACTTGAGGTTGGGAGTTTTTTGATATAAGGAATCATAATTTTGTTCCTATTTTGATGTATTTTGTTCACATAGGCGTCGTATAAATGGCATAAATGCTTCCTATAGGTAAGCATCATAGACATTTTTTTTATATATAGGTATGTGCAGCATCTTATGTTCATTTTCTACAATCTGCTTAAATATGTGTTAGTATGTGAGTGGTAATTTCACCCAATTTTCTCCTTATCAAGCCAATTCAGATTGTGTGAAAAAAGGATTCACATACCCGCCTATGACTAACTTATTTACTACAACTTACCAGTGAAAAGATAGGTTAGGGTTCAAATAGTCGATTTTCCGTCAAACCACACACTGTCTCACCATAGTTTTAATTTTTTAAGACTTCTGCTTCACTAGTAAATACTAAATTAGGTGAAAATAAATCAAAAACACAGTACTCGCCACTTCAAATATCAATGAAATGATAATATTGGAATATGGCGGCTGCTTGTTGGGGTATTTTGCTAGCGGCGTTGCCGGACTTCGCAAAATTTTAAAAGATGAGCGGAAAATTATACTATACTACCTTGTATGTAAAATCAAATTTAAGAGATTCAAACTCAACAAATAACAAATTTCCACACATATTTCCATGCAAAAATATATGTATGCAAAAATATATTCTGTTTGTAGAGAAATATTAAATAATAGTATCAAACATGAAGTATTAAAAGTAATTTTATACTATTCATCTGGCAGCGCTGCGTTACTACAAAATAATTTGTAGTAAAGTAAGAATTAATGTTGGCACATACACATTTTGTAAACAACTCTGACTATTGTTTTTTATATGTCTGTGTAAAAAATCGATATTGAAATTATTTCATGCTCAACACCCTGTATCTCTATTAATATCAACATTTTATTAAAGCTAGTCAGTTTGAGTCGCAATATTTTGAAGTGAAGATTCTATTATACTTCTAAGTACAATTACCTAACGACCAACTTGTACAGGGTTATTCATTATAAATTACCCACCCCCTATCATCATTATTATTACTTTTAGAAAAAAAGTCTTATACAAAAGCTGTTTGTTTACAGCTGAATATTCCTAATATTCTATCAAAAGTTCAGTAGCTTGCAAATTTAGGGGGATACAAAAAATAATAGTTCTTTTTCAAATGTATATTCTCACATTTTTGGAATGGACTTTTTTTTCTGATTTCAAAAATATATAATATATTACCCCTACCTTGTAACGTTTTTGTGTTACAAAATGTTTAGTAATTACTGTAAATATGGAAAAAATTATTTATCAAAGTAAGCTATGAAAATGACAACTAATATGTTTGATAATTATAATTTTTCAGATAAGGTTTACAGAGAGATTTTATTAATAATAATAATAATAATATACAAGTGCTTAAAGCAAGGATTAAACTTGAATACTCAAAAACGGTACAAGGTAGGGGTAACATATAATATATTTTTGAAATTAGAAAAAAAGACCATTCCAAAAATGTGAAAAGACACAGGGTGTCCCAATTAAAAAAGAACTATTATTTTTTGTATCCCCTTAAATTTGCACGCTACTGAACTTTTGATAGAATATTGAGAAAATTCAGCTGTATATGAGACTTTATTTAAAGTAATAATAACGATGATAGGGGCTGGGTAATATATAATGAATAACCCTGTACAACCCCAACATTTTTGTTAGGAAAATATTTAGAATGATGACTAATCATGTGCATGAGATTTCCCACTCCCAATTTATGTGCCGATCTTAATCACATTTTTATCTTACAGTGTGAAGTAGTAAAATCTAACAATTTAGTTCAGTCACTTTGTAAACGAAACTTCTTCCTGTCTTTGATTTCATTTTACTGTCAAATTTCATCCAGATCTTAAAATTAGTATTTAACCAAAAGTATGACAAAATTGAATGGCTAATGGACCTGCTTTCGAGCCATTTTCTTTTCACATACACCTTATTACTTGAACAGCTACATGTCATCGATTTTTTGCAAACGTTAAGAAAATTGACCTTTATCGTGAATATTTTTGAAAAAAAAAATAGAATTAGTAAAAATTGAAAACTTAATCTGATTATTGTGCAACTTTGCTCGCAGAGATTTGAAATGATTCGAATAATACTATCAAGGTCATCAGGTATTTAAATTAAATGAAGTTTTTTATCGATTCAGGATATGACACAATGATCATAGTAACATAAATAATCGTACAATGTATCTGGTATATGATTATTGATGTAATCTTTCCTAATGTACAATTATTATTATACATTGGACCCGAACTAAAAACCACCTTTTAACATCGCATGTATTAACTGTAATGGGCTAACGATACGAAACGCAAATTCAAAAAATAATATTTTTTCCTGAAATGTTTTTTTTTAATTTCTTATCGGGACAGTATTGTAATTGATTGCATCTAATTTTAAGTCTGATTAAAAAAATATTTTTTTAATTTACTCATTCAACTGATTGGGACAATAATTGCATCTGATTTTAGTCTATTCTTGATAATTGTTTCAATTTAACATCAGCATTGATTTATTTAAATTATGCGTATTTAAAATTAGTAATATTCATTTTATTGAAAAATATTCAATATAGTGAATCGGAGAGTAATGGCAATATTCCTACAATTTAAATTCAAATAAATAAATTTTTTCAAATTCACTTTTACCTGAATTACATCTTAATAAATCCACTATATTCCCTAAAATCGGCAGACCTGGTGGTCCTGGTATTTTGTTCACTTCTTTTATAATCTTATACTTTTTTAAAAATTTTGGAAATACATAAATTGCGTAAAATGTAATTAACACAGTCACTAAAGTCAAAAATATATCCATTATCTTCGATGATAATATTAAAACTAAACATCTCAAACTAGCTTTCTAGTACCCACCAATCGTCGACGTTGCCAAGTTATTGTAATTTTCGCCATATTTTATTTAAAAAAATCAGTTGGAGTATTTTGGTAAATAGTCCTACAGAAGGATTATTAGACCGAATTTAAAAATATATTGGTCTGTGATGTGGTGTGGTAGGACACGAATTCTATGGGAGAAAAATAATAATGTGAAGAAATTCTGCAGACATTTACCAATTTTCAACTCTTGTATCTATCACCCCCTTACTTTCATCGTTGCCACGTTTCTTGAATTTTTGGGTTTCTAATGTGTGATTTATTGTTTCTCGAAATTAAAAACAATTCAATAATTTATCAATACTATTCTAAAAAATTGTAACACTTGTTCTCTCCTTAAGAGACAGATCCCGGCTAGAGACTCTCTCAAGGGTGGATCGACTCCATGTTGATGCCACACTCGGTATGCCAGAGGGTTGACAAACTATAAGAACATAGGGCGCCACTACCTTTTTGGACGTCGACGAAAAAAGAAAATTTAAGTTTAAGAAAAAAAGAAACTAAGGTGAAAAAGGTAGAAACACCTTGTAGAATTTAATTAAAAAGTTAAAGTTAAAAAAAAAATAAAAAAAAAGTTACAAGCTTACATAAACCCGGACACGGTCCCTACAGCTCTTACAGCCGGGTATAGAAGAAATAAAAAAAGAAGTTTAAATATAAAATTTATTCCGCCTCAGGAAGTAACAAAGGAAAGTGAAAAAATTAACCTGCACTTCTGTAAGGTACTTATTAGCTTTTGTCCTGAAGTTGCAGTGGAGAGGTCCTGAAGTTGAAGCGGAAAGGTCCTGAAGTTGAAGCGGAAAGGTCCTGAAGTTGAAAGGTCCTAAAGTTGAAGTGGAAAGGTCCTGAAGTTGAAGTTATAACTGGCGGTAACCTGGCAGGGGTATCCTGGCAGTAACGGTATTTTGCAGGTAACCTGGCAGTGGTAACTTGGCAGGGATATCCTGGCAGTGGTAAATTTGCAGGGGTAACCTGGCAGCTGTGCTTACCTAGAAGTTCAGGTGGATTAGGGATATGTAGGAACTTGAATGTAATGGGGCACATAATGTTGGTTTAGCTTTTCAGGTAAAAAAAGGAAGGCAGTTGTTTGAAATAATGAAATTTAAATTTACTGAAAGCAGTAAAAATTATCAGCCAAATTAAAAAAGTACTAATGACCTTAAGTATTAATTATAGTAAAAAGTTATGAATGAACCATTTCTAAAAGAATAAAATGTTAAATGAAATGTGAAGCCTGCACTGGCAGGTTTTTATGATAAGAGAATATTTGAAAAAGTTAAAATGCAAATGTTATATATCTTTGAAAATAATTAGGTATTCTACAACGGAGAATCTAGCAAATGTTTGCATTAAAAAAGGTAACAGTTATTTACGATAAAAGATTTAGTTTAAAAGTAATGTACAGAAATGTGAAGAAATGTGGTTGACCACGTGGTATGTGTATATTCGTGGTATGTGTTCGTCTATCTCTGTAAAAAAATAAGAAAATGCACAAAAAATTATATCAGCCACTACTTTAGAAAAAGCTTGATAAATATAAATTATAATTTTGGACTTACCACAGCAATTCAAGGTAAAACAATTAAAAAATTAGAAGAGACGATATGCAGATACGTCCTTGCTGCTCAAGGGTCGGTAACGAAAAGAAGGAAAATCGAGAATGAGAATCGAGCGTTGACATCATATGTCAATTGTCGTAACGATCAACGATCAGAGAAATTTAGATCACAGAACTAAATTGGAAGTGGTTACTATGACGGCAAGCGGTAAAATTGAAATTATTTCGTTTAAATCGAAACAGGTCGATAGACATGTTACAAAATTATGTATTCATCACATCCCGCTACATGATGTATGTATGTATGGGATGACATTTATTGATGCCTAAAAGATCTATTGTGCCCTCTTACTTCTACTCAGTTTCTGAGGAGAGTCTCAGAAACTAGTAGCTCCTTTCCCAGAGGGATTTTAAAATATCTGCAGGCTTCAGCTTAGGTGAATGTTCCTCTTCTATCCAGTAATTTCCAAGGTGCTATGCCCTATAATTATGAAGTGCTGTGCAGTTGGAAAGTATATGGATGGAGGTTCTTTCTTCTATGCCAGAAAATCAACATTCTTCTTCCTTCACTATTTTGAGCTTTTTCAGGTGTACATTCAAGCGACAATGTCCTGTTAGGATCCCTGTTAAAACTCTTAGCGCAGTTTTACTTTGACTTATGCATTCATTTGATCTCAACAGGTTGTAGTTACCCAGAAGAGTCTTTGATTGTATAAGCCCTACTAGAACTTTCCAATGATCATATCTTCTCTTTTTCTCGGCTTCACCTATTTCTTCCAATATTACATTGGGGCTTATTCTGCAAAAGGGTTCAGGCCCGCCCTTACTGTTACATTAGTCAGAGGCTCACAGCACTTAGGCCAAATATGACCCATTGTACATCCTCCCGAGTAGTTGTCCTCCTAGGTCATCGTCCATCCTGCTCTTCCCAGCAAGGTGGACAGGTTACTAGGAGACATCTCCTTTATATCGGCAGGTGTAGGCCAAAACTCACCGAACACACACTCTTTTATTGACGATAACTCCGGACACTCGCATAAGACAGGCCAGGCAGTTTCATCTTCCTGTTCACACATCCTGCATAGAGGTGTGTCCACTAGCCCCGTAGTATGGAGATGTTTCTTCAGTTGACAGTGGCCAGTCAGAAATCCTACTGTTGAACGTAGGTTTTTCCTGGTCATCGTCATATATTTCTTCAGCGCCAGCTTCCCAGGGTCGCCCAGGGTGATCCTGGCAAGACTGCATCCTTTGGATCCATCCCATCTCTTATGAATGTTCCTCTTCTATCCAGTAATCTCCCAGGTGCTGAGCTAGGATTCTGAAGTGCTGTTCAATTAGGAAGTATGTGGATGGAGGTTTCTTTTCTAATGCCACAAAATCTTCATTTTTTCCTCCACTATTTTGAATTTTAGGTGACAATGTCCCGTTAGGATCCCTATTAAAACTCTTAGTGCAGTTTTACTTGACCTGTGAATTTATTTAATCTCAACAGGTTGTAGTCACCCAGAACAATCTTTGAATGTGCAAGCCCACAGAAGGATGATTCAGTCTAATTCTTTGCTAGTTCATCTGCTATTCATTTCCTTCTATTCGAGTGTGCCCTGGAATCAACTGTAAAGTTGTTCTCGTCCAGTTTATTGAGTTTGCAAAGGCATTCCCGCACAATTTTACATAGTGCTTTTAATGACTGCTTGCCTGCTTTGCTTTGGTAATATAGAACTGGGCACACTTTCTTATGGCGTGGATTTCCGCATGAAGGAAAGCTGGTGTCTTTTCCAAGCTTTCAAAGTGCTTGGTTCCCATACCTATTCCTTTTAGCCGTTTGTGTACAGTTGAATGGGAAGTCTTGTATAGTGGTTATTCCTCCTTAATGCATAACTCCGTAACAAATTTCTTTCAAACAATTATACTTGTTCATCATACAATTTTGTGGCATGTACCAGGCTTTCTGATTTCTACTCATTCCCTCTCTGCTTAATCTAGATCTTGTTCTTTCTGCCACACCTTTCACCTCCATATGTATTGGTGTGATGTTGAGAATCACTTTCATGGCTTCCGTTGGGAAATGTTCTCACTGCTCCTTTAAAGCATATACATGGTAGTCTTTGAATGTTGGAGGGGTTTTATCTCATCGTCAGAAGGCTAGTTCAACTACTCCACGCAATAGCTCAATCCTCAATCCGCTACATGATTCAATTTAGATATCGCAGAATAATAATTATTTCAACGCTTCATGAGTTTTGGAAAATATTTTTCAAAACTTATAAAGCGTTGGAATAATTATTATTTGGCGATATCTATTGGTAACGCGCTTTATTAAATACAATATTACAGTAAACTATGGCGTGCCGTTTTGGTATTTGATAAAATCGTTTTAAAAACAAAAACAAAAATATCTCTTCTTTTAAAAATGTTTATTTCCTAATTATTCTGTTAATGAATTAAAATTATGTTTTTCATAATAATAATAATAATAATACGGGAATTTCTATTATGAAAAACATAATATAAATTGCCGATTTAAAATTATGAAATACAGAATAAAAATTCATGAATTAAAATTATGAAAAAAATAATAGAAATTAAATTTCCATTATGTATTGAGGTTGCCTATACTAATCTAATGCAAGTACCTGAAATCGTATAGTAAATGCATTACTGCAGAATAGGCAACCTCAATACATAATGTAAATTGAATTTCTATTATGTTTTTCATAATTTTAATTCATGAATTTTTATTATGTATTTCATAATTTTAAATCGGTAATTTCTATTATGTTTTTCATAATTGAAATACGTGTATTATTGTTATTAGAATCATAATTGAAATTCAAGTGTTAAAATTATGAAAACATAATGGAAATTCAAGAATTAAAATTATGAAAAACATTATACAAATTCAAGAATAAAAATTATTGAATAAATAATACAAAACAGATTTGTATTATGTTTTTTATAATTTTTTTTCTCCAATTTCCATTATGTTTTCAATAATTTTAATTGTTGAATTTCCATTATGTTTTTCATAGTAATAATACACGAATTTCCATTATGAAAATCATAATAGAAATTACCGATTTGAAATTATGAAAAACATAATAGAAATTCAAGAATTAAAATGATTGAAAACATAATAGAAATTTAATTTACATTATGTATTGAGGTTGCCTATTCTGCAGTAATGCATTTACTATACGACTTCAGGTACTGGCATTAGATTAGTATAGGCAACCTCAATACATAATGGAAATTGAATTTCTATTATGTTTTTCATAATTTTAATTCATGAATTTTTATTCTGTATTTCATAATTTTAAATCGGCAATTTATATTATGTTTTTCATAATAGAAATTCCCGTATTATTATTATTATTATGAAAAACATAATTTTAATTCTTCAACAGAATAATTACGAAATAAAAATGTTTCAAAGAAGAGATATATATTTTTTTCCTCTTTTAAAACGATGTTATTAAATACCAAAACGGCACGCCATAGTAAACTGTAAAAATGCTTCATGATTTAATTCAATATACTTTTTTCTCTCTTGTTTTTTTCACGGAAACATGGTCTCCCGTTAAAAAAATTCTTCTCTCCTTCTAGAAGCGACCTTTTCTATCTTTGAGATCTGCTGCAAGTTTTTATTCAAAATTATCTTGTTAACAGTTAAAATACTGGATGTATTCTCCCGCCAGCGACCTCGTAAAACTATCATAAATTATATTGTCTGATTCGTTTGAAACAACCAAAAGTTTTAATGTTGGTTATTTTGTATTTGTACACTCACCATATCCTGAACATCTAATTACACATAATAACTAAAATATGCATATTATATTTTTATGTTAAGTTGAAAAGCTGCCAGCAACTACTTCAGATAATGCAAACTGGAGGTTAACAATGCCCGATGATAGGGATAAACGGGTATGGCTATATTTATTGACAGTACTCGTAATGTAGGTAATTTCAACCAATAGGTACTATTCTTTTGTGTAAAGGTGGTGATTTTGATTGTGGAATATTGTCATATACATGGTGAATCAATAAACATATATTTTATTATTATTGGCTAAAAAATGACTCTGCGATGAGTAGTGACACATTTTTGACTCTACCAAAGAAGTATTTTTAATATTGAGTTAAATAAGTGGTTCTTAAAACTCAAATTAAAGATTTAAAAACATTTTGCACTGCTATGAATCTCAGACAGAGAGAGGGAGAGAGACGAAGGGAATATTTATAAACAGACATACACTTTTTTGCTAAAGTGCCTATATACAGTGTGAAAGTCTGGAAACGGCCAATTATCTCGTAAATTGTTAGTCCCAATTTTACAAAATTTGGAGTACACCTATTTCAGGATACGGAGATTGATATTTGCAATGCTGTCAAATTTGCTGTTTATCTTATATTATTGGTAACTATGGTTTTTCAAATTCATCACTCTGTATTTCCAGTAATCAATAATATTTTGAAGTTTAAGACTACAAAACTTTGTTGTCAAATTTTATTGAGGTCACATCTCTGGTAAAATGTGAAATAAAATATTTTATTTTATGACATTCCAACGATACGATAGTCTACTAGATATGGAATCCAGTCAATTGCACCTTCCAGGAACGGTTTTTATTGGGATAGCGCTTTTTTCCGCTTATTTTGGAAATGTTGTTAATAAAACGCGTTTGTTGTTATTTTTTGTGTATGATTATTTTTGTTTTTAAAATATACAGGATGATAAATTTGAAAAATCAAAGTTACTAATAATATAAAAGAGACAGCAAATCTGGCAATACTGCAAATATCAGATATGGACTCTACGTATCCCGAAATAGGTGTAGGTACCCTAAATTTTGTACAATTAAGACCAGCAGTTTACGAAATGATTGGCCATTTCCAGACATTGTAAAGTGTCTCTAAAATATAAAACTAGTTTTCTCATCCTATTTGAGTCCAATCAGGACTTAATGGTAACTAGATTATAGGATATAATTCGTCACATCTGAACTGCAGCAAGCTACACCATAAAACTGTACTTATTTTTATTGAACTTTCATAAAATGTATACACGGAATCACATAAAACTGAAGCTGTAAAATGTATTATTGAATTTTCTCATTAGTGTTAGATAGGGACCATAATTAAAAAAAACAACTTAATTATTGTTCTGGATATCGGTTGCGGGAGTGCTAGCTAAACGTTGATTAAAAAAAATAGTAGTTCAATTTCCCAAAATAATCAACAAAAAGAGAGCTTGTTCATTTTTATTCCTTATAGCCCTTATGAAGGTTTTGATAGTATTTTTGTGATAGTACCATGGAATTCTAAGATCATCAATATACACAACTTTTGTTGTTTATAGGTTGTATTATCGTGGTTTTTCCAGTCATTCGTGCTTTTGGGTTTTCATCCATACTTTCTTTCCACAGTCGTTGTTCTTCCTCCATATTGCTTATATTCTTTTCCCATTTAATTCGTTGTTCTTGTACCATCCTTATTGTTTCTAAGTTTTATTTTAGTTTTTGTATGTCTTCCCTTTTCTGCCTTGTTTCCCTATATACTTCACACTCAATCTTCCTAATCTCATCGTCTCCGTTTCACATAAGTAGAAGTTACGTGAAGTTTGCCAACTGATTTGCGCAGAAATCAAACTCCATCTTGTTCAGCTATGTCGCCTCGTAACGGCAGTTACGTATCATTGGCGCTACAAACGAATATCGACTATCATCAATTGGAAGTGTAAATATTTCAACGATACCAAGTATTTTCATATACATGTATTGTGTCTATTGTATCTGAAACTATCTCGAAAGGTTTTTCCTTTAGTTATAGCTTCCTGTAACAATTTTAAAACTGACCTACAAATTTGTAAGGCATCTTACTATTATGATGACATCTATCTCGAAAAGCCCCAAATGATTCCCAAAAACGTTTTATTTAAACAATACATACGATAAAAACATTTTGAATATTATTATTTTGTGGTAACCTACAAGATGTGAAAACGTTACGCTACTAATTTGAAGTAGAATGTCAATTTTACAATATGGCGTAGGTTTTGACAACAAGTTCGCGCCTACGCCTGCAACTTCAAGCAGCTCTTCTTATCAGAAACGGAGTCTACGGCCTGGCGAATGTTCGGTTTCTTGCACAGAGAATTCACAGAAAAGAAACTACATGGTTCAGTATCGAGATTGATTGGCTACATGAGAAGAGTTGGGATCTAAATTCAGAGGACCACAATAGATCTTGAAAAGGTCCCAGTGAAATTTTCCAATTAGCCACCTTATCAAATTTAATCTAATTTAATCTAGCTTCAGGGATGCGATTGTTATAATAATTTTTTGTTCAACAAATATACCTAATTTTTCAATTTGAAATGCGATTTTATAATTTATCACTCTGTATTCGACTTGCAACATTATCACATTCGTATTAATCTGTAGCCTACAGTGGGTAACTGTTTTCTGATTACTATACTTATTCCACAAAGTGTAATGACATGTTTTCCGAACAGTACCGTACACTTATTTTTGTACCGGGATTAAACACAAAACATTTTGTTCATGTTTGGATAGATAGATATTAAATATTGTTACATTCGAATTAGGTTATCACTGTAAATAACTCAACCTTAGAATGACCGATTAAAAATTTGATTGATTGCAATGATTTATTCGAGATAACTTCAATAATTCAACAACAAATTAGGACAAAACTGTATGAATTCCAACAAAATGGTAAGAATAATATATCCTTACTATGGGTACCGTCACATATGGCAATACCAGGGAATGAAGAAGTTCACCGCCTAGCTTGTCAATATCCAACTATCAATGCACCTATGCTAGAAAAATATCCACAAATAGATCACAAATCCATAATCAAAACGTTGATAGATCAACAATGGCAGTCTATTTGGCATAAAACAGATGACAAATTAAAAGAAATCAAACCATTAGTTACAACAGTTCTCCCTACTTCCTACAAAAGAAGAGACCAAGTTATACTGAATAGACTGCGTATCAGGCACACACACTTAACACACCAACACGTCATGAAAAAAGAATCCGCACCCACCTGTCAAAATTGTCACATGTCACATGTCCAATGTATGACACAGCACGAAAAACCAACAAATTAAAATCAATACTAAAAAGTATACTTTTATCAATCAATGAAAATGGAGTCTTCGGCTATCTAAAAGACATTAAATACAAATCAAAAATTTAGAAACACTGTTATAATTATTTATACCTTTTATTCTTATATTATCTTATTGTAAAGTTGTAACTATTACTATAAAATTGTATTGTCTCTTTTGAAATAAAAAAATTCCAAAAATTCCTGCAAATTTCTAACGGAAATTATATTTAAAATCAACAAACACCATCTTCTGAATTTTTAAATTTTCAATTCAATCTTTTCAACTTTCTCGCAAATAGGTTTAAATAATTCAGATATCTCACTTCATTCCGAACAGTGTGCTTAAGATGTTCTACTTTATTTATACAAAAAGGGACCAAGAATCAACAAAAAGGGTTGCAATTAACAATTATTGGTGCTTTTCTTTTACGCTTCGCATCACTTGGAGTTTCTAAAGCTTTCTCTACCTTAACACACAACATAAAATATTGGTTGAGAATCCACGAGGGACTAGCTCGTGATTCGAGTCTTCCTTTTTGTCTCGTTGTTGAAGCTTTGACTAGTAAATTTTTTATCACTACCTCCTGGAATTGATAATCGAGACACGGCTCTTGCCATACGGGAAGAATATTGGATAAGGTCTAGACGGAATATTGTTAACTGGACAAAATATTTACAATATAGTTGATTAAATGATGTGTTTTAAAAATTCATTAGTAGTCCAGCCAAATACCATTTTTACAAAGAAAAAATTGTTAACAGGATGGGAACAGTTGGAAATGGTGTAGAGGCGTATAATGAACGTAGAAAAAATGAATGCGTAAGCAGGGGTGTTTCCAGATATATTTGGGGGGTGAAAAGGGGTGTAATTTCGGATTATTGCGATTTCCGTTGAAAGTTAACGTCTGAGAGAAAAGTGTACAACAAAAAATTTGTAGATCATAAAAAGGTCTACAACTTTTGTGACAATTATTTTTTCATATAACCTCAAAAACTCCGAGAAAAATGCACATTTACACAATAATGATTTCATTTTGATAAAACTTAGTGAAAGTGTACCTTTTTATGTCCGAAAAATCCACAAATTTTTCCAGATAAAAATATCAAGGGACTTCTGAGATAATCACGTTTCTCGGCCCAAAAAAATATTTTTCAAATTAAAATTCCCCTTTGGAAAATTGTCGTAGAGACTTCATTCATGTCGCAGTTTCTTCGTCTTGAGTTATACTTTCTTGTGAAATAATAAAATAATACAGTCCCTATTTAGAAACTAACTCAAAAATTGGAAAAATCAAAAAATGAATTCTGCAACCATCTTTTTTTTACTGATTGTTAATAATTTGTTTAAATTTTCAAATATTCTTGAAACCAAATTGCACTATTCAAATGCACGGAAAAAAACAAAAGATCCTTAGAGCTAGTTGTACCAAACACCTAAACTCGGTTTAATGATGACTGATGCTTAAACTGATGTAATGATTCATAATAAATACATCAATCAGCCAAAGTCTAAACATCAGTTAGCATTAATCCGAGTTTAAGTGTTTAATACAACTCGCCTTCAGTGTTATTATTTGATGCAAAACTTTTTCATATATTTATCTTAACGACTAGTGAATTAATGAAACTACACATCAATCGAGGTTTTTTAAATACGCTTGTAAATTGATCATCTATTTCTTCAATATTGCTTCTATTACTAATTTCATTATCTTCTTCTTCTTCTTCAATATGTTTGATAACCTGAGGATTCTTCTGATAATTGATTTTAAGTGATTAAGCAAAACCCGGCTGCTCCTTTTCAGCAGAATTATCTTCAGATTTATCGATATCTTCTGAAATTTCCTTAACATTCGAACAATTGTCTGAACCACGACATTTTGTACATAAATCAGTACATCGAAGCCCGTGCTTCCGATAACCACATCTGTTTCCTTCACAACCGGTCTCACAGCTACAAGAAATTATTTTCAATAATTCGTCAGGTATGACAGAATCTTCAGTGAAACGCGCCGACGTGACATGAGAATTTTTGAATTATCAACAATAACTTCTTTCCAGCCCCACATTGTTGGTGTTGTTACGTTTCCAAGCCACGTTTGAAGCTGGTAGAAAACTCTATAAGAGTGTTGTGTAGCCGCACCAACAGTGTGGTAGTTTGTCCAGTTTGAATGTTAACTTTGCAGTTGATTCCATATACAATTGAAATCTTAATTAATTCAGAGATAATTCTGGTTTGCCTTTGTATATTGATGTTATTAACTTGCAACCATTCCGAGCAATAATTGTTAGATCTGCGTCAGTCATTATTCGACTTGTATGTTCATAGTAATACTTTTAAAAATAGAAATATCTAATCAAATAATGAAACAAAGAATCGTTTGCATTTTTTTCCATACAATTGAATAGTGCAAATGGTTTTTGCGAATTATTTAAAAATTCAAACAAATTATTGACATTCAGTAAAAAAAAGATGGTTGCAGAATTGAATTTTTGATTTTTCCAATTTTTAAGTATGTTTTTAAATGGAGACTGTATATTTTTATTATTTCACAAGAAAGTATAACTCAAGACGAAAAAGTGGCGACATGAATGAAGTCTCTACGAAAATTTTCCAAAGGAGAATTTTAATTTGAAAAATATTTTTTTGGGCTGAAAAAACGTGGTTATCTCGGAAGTCCCTTAATATTTCAATTTGGAAAAATTTGAGGATTTTTCGGACATAAAAAGGTATTTATTTTTTCTACGTTCATTGTACGCCTCTTTACCATTTCCAACTGTTCCCATCCTGTTTACAATTTTGTTTGTTTTTTCGCTTCAAAGTAAGCTAATTCGCCTAGTCTATAGGGCTTGCTGTTCAATTCCGCTTTTACTGAACTTGCTAACCACTGCTGCACGATTTAAATATTTCTTCTCATGAAAACAGATTTTGTGTCTGTCCAGTAGAACTACCTCGTTTCCAACAACTTTTAAAATAAGAGTATCGAGCAAATATACAAAGCGTCCTTAAAGTAACGCATACATTCATTCATTTCCATTTGTGCTCTTAGAGCGCTTTCAGACGAGACACTTTGTGGCCGGCTACTTGTGTCTGGAAAGAATCGCGCGGCTAAAAATACGTTAATATACATAGGCCGGCCACGTATTCCTTATCTGTGTCTCGTGTGAATGCGTCTATTCATATTAATGGGGAACTGTACTATCATTATCCTTTTCTAATGTGTTTTTATTTCTTCTCATTGGTTCCTTTCGCAAAAATGCGTTGGTCTTGTCTTGGGTCTTGATCATTGATTACTCTGACGTGCTTGTCCCTTTGGTTATTTGCTGTGATTATTTTTATTTCATTTTTTTATTAATTAATATCGTGTTAATTATATGGATAATAATATAATAGTTATGGAGGACCTAGTCCTTACGGATTTTTGAATTTTGATAGTTTTGTACAAAATGAAGCAATACCTCAATTTTTTTTATTTTTTTTCAAATATCTAACTTTTTTATATTCCTATAGGCTATGTGATTATAAATGTCAACAGTCAACCGCTTCCAAAAACTCCTTACTCACCACGGTCCATGAATTTGCTTACCGTTGAAGTATACTCGAAGACAAAAGTTTTAACCGACCTGTCGCAAAAACGTTACGGTCCCGAGAAATTGTGTAACGTTGAGTCAACGGTACCTCCTAACAAAACGCCTTATAGTAGCCGGCCACAAAGTGTCTCGTCTGAAAGTGCTCTTAGGTTTTCATCCAAGCTTCTTTTCCACTGTCACTGTTCATTCCTCATATTGCTTATATTCTCCTTCCCCGTAATTCGTCTTCTTGTCACACTCTTCTTGATTTTGTTTTGTTTTATTCCTTCTACGTCTTCGTTTGTCTGCCTTGTTTCCCCATTCACTTCAAGCTTACACTTCCTAATCTCATCGACCATTTCCCAAAATTTGTTGACCAAATATACAGTGCGTCCATAAAGTTACCCATAAATTCATTATTAGCTAAATAATCTCAACAGATTTTTTCAAATTATAGTCTAATATACAGGGTGAATCACCTTGAAGTGTGATGACGTCCTCGCCATTTGTTTCAATAGAACCTCCCTTTTTTCAATTTCCGGATTGCCCTTGCTGAGCTGATTCAAAAACTTTATAATACGTAGCTTTTTACAGGGTGGGCAAGAATGGCAAATTTGAATAAAAAATCGATCTGCTCCAGGAATTTCTAATTTGATTGTTTATTTATCCAATAATGAA
The DNA here is from genome assembly GCA_910591685.1 of Galerucella tenella. Lineage (NCBI taxonomy): Eukaryota > Metazoa > Arthropoda > Insecta > Coleoptera > Chrysomelidae > Galerucella > Galerucella tenella. The sequence goes on from CAJUYH010001847.1 coordinate 25,033, forward strand.
TTTATACGTCAATTCATGGACGCACTGTATATAATCTATTGTCGCTGTCTTGTGTCGCTTCAGTAAATAAAGTATCAAACTCGATACGTCTGGTTTTCCATTATTTTAATTTTAGATACGAAATAAATGATTTTGCAGAAGATGCTCTCTTCTTTTTCGCCAAACTAATTGAAACGCCAAAATGTGATTTCCTCTTTTTGGATTGTGCTTACGGGATTTTACGTTTAGCTGCAAGTAGCTCGTAATAAATTGATCAGTTCGTCGGTGAAAGGATTAAATACAATAAATTCTATACAACATTTAATTTGTAGTATTTTAGAAGCGGTGTTTCAGATTCCTTCAACTACCGCTCATCTGTAGTTTTCTCCGTTACAATTATAATATTTAATGCCCAATGTAGTAATGTTGTAATAAGTGGATTGATAACATAACGGTCACTTGATGAAGGCAATTGATGTAGACTTGTTTCATAGAGTTGCCTACGAAAATTCCCCAAAACATTTCAAATATATCCTTGGGCTAGATTTGTGCTTTAATTAGGATGCTGTTTGCATCCTTTGTAGAATGAGTTAAAAAACTATACATTTAGTTTCGGCGTTACCAGATCGTTTCAGCGTCGAGATGCTTCAAGTCAAATGCAACTGATCAGTAAAGTCAATCTTTGTTGTCGATGGATGGTTTTATTTCAAATACTATGTTCTGGTGATTTGAAAGATGAAAATCAGATAATTCAATATTTCGTAAGATAAGATTGTGGAGATTTTACTTTTCATGAGCCAAACGGTTTGAATTTGACTTGTCGCTGTGCCTAAGAACAGATAGAGTATGGAAGAGATGAACATCAATTCAATTGTCTCTACATATTATATGTTGACCAAAGAATCTTTCAATGTATGTGTGTTTATTGGGGTGACATCCACTGAAAACTAAAAAATCTATTGTGCCTCATTACTTCTATTTAGTTCCTAAGGAAATTATCAGAGATTAGTAGCTCTTTGAATTTCAGAATGTCTGCAGCTTTTATTCTACGAAGTGTCCCTCTTCTATTCATTAGTCTCCTTAGGATTCTGAATTCCTGTGCAGTCCACAAGTATGTGGGAGGAGGTTTCTTCTTCCATTCCACATAATTTTAGGCTTTCAGGTCAAAACCTGTTAGAGCTGTGCAGTTTTATTCTGACGCAAGCATTGATTTGTTCTCAACAGATTGTAGTCATCCATGAGCATCTTTGATTGTCTGAGCCGTACCAGATCTTCCCAATGGTCAAATCTCCATTTTTCTTGGCTTTGCCCATTTCTTCCAATATTCCATTACAGCTGAAACCGCAAAAGAGTTCTGGCTCCCAAAAGGGTGATTCAGTCCCCATATTTGCTAGTTCAACTGCTATTTCATTTCCTCATTTTCCAGTGTGTACTGGAATTCACAGTGACAAAGACGATATTGTTCTTGCCTAGTTCACTGAGTTGGCCTAGTCATTCCCTTGCCATTTGGGAACTGATTAGACAAGAACTCAGTGCTTTAATGGATGCTTGCCTTTTATATTCTTTATCAATATTGAACTGAGCACACTTTCCTAAGGCGTGAATTCCCGCTTGAAAGATAGAGTTTCTCACAAGCTTTTGTAGTGATCGGTTAATGGTCCGTACACTCCTATCTCAGTTCCTTCTATTGCTTTTGTTTCGTACGTACCATTGGATGACATTCCTATCCCTTCTTGCTCAATTCCGTATCAAATTTCTAGAAATATTCTTACTTTTCCATCACGTCTTGTGTCTCAGTCTGTATCTTGCTCTTTCTGCAACATCACCACCATAGGTAATGGTGTGAGGATCCATGAATGCTGTTGTTGCATGTTCTCATTGTGTCTGTAAAGCAGCGTCCACATTGTGTCGAATGAAGTCGATCGACAATGTCGATCCAATGTGGATGGTCGCCCGACATTGTCGATCCATGTCGGGTCGAATCGAATGCAAACCCGGACCAAGTTGGTACGGATAAAAGGAAGTCGAATCGACATGGCTAGTTTAGACGTGTCGAATCATGTTGTTCAACATTTCCTAAACGTAGTCATTTTGGTTAGTTTTGTGCGCTGTGTAGTATCTCAATATGGATTGGAGTGAAGAGAATAACATAAGAACAGCTCAAGAAGACCTATATGAAACTTGGTATAATATATATTTTCAAATTTTAAAATGTTGTCAGTTTCAGTAAATAAATAAAAAATCTCAAATACGAGTACATGGATTAAGTTATACTTTTCATACCTTGACAAAATCTCGGAGCGCTTCTACCAGGGCATCACAGACTAATGGTACGATACTAGAGATCGCTTGCTTTGAAATCTTGAAGTGGTAGCCCAGTGATGTGTATGAATCCCCAGTGGCTAAGAATCTTAGCGTTACTGCAAGGCGCTCGGTCACGGTAATAGCTTTTCTGAATGACGTATCTTTTTTAATTATTTTTGGTGCTATCATTCTTAAAAAACTTCCAAAATCGGTACTCTTCACTCTAAAAAAGTTTCTGAAGCCCGTGACGCATCTGCATTCCAGGTTTAACTCATCAACCTCATCTAGCAGTAAATCCTTTGTATAAATTCCTTTGTATGATATTTTTTCCTACCTTTGACGAGGCTGGGTCGTACCCAAAATCTTCGAGGGCGACGAAAACGCTGTTGCTGGTTTCCAACAACTGCAATGATAATTGCAGCAGCAGCTGCCACTACAGCATCTTCTTCATCACTCATAATTGAAAATTGTAATGACGCAAAACGAATTCAAAGTATTTTCAGTTTTGATGTCGGCGATGTATGTCGGTCAACACGTCCACATATACTGACGATGTGGACGAGTTGAAAGTCGAACATGTCGGATGAGATTTGTCGATAGACACCATTCGACATAATGTGGACGCGGCTTAAGGAATGTACATGCTAGAATTTGACTTTTGGAACGATTGTCTCTCGTCGTCAATGGGCTAATTTTACGCGGAGTAATGATTGGTCTCAATCTTCGGGTATTATTAATGCATTTCTGGACAGATCGTTATATTTTCCCAAAGCCACATTTTATCAACGTATCTTTCATGGCTATTGTCAATAAAAGTGATTTACACTATGAACTTTGTCACACTCGTCAGCAGTTTAATTTCTCTAGCGAATTAGAATTAACCAGACCATTTCCATTTGTCTTAAAACTTTAAAAAACGACCTGATTTACTACTTTTGATATTTTCAGCATTTTCCGATAATAAATCTATTTTTTAACAAAGTAGGTTATACAAATTCCCATACAATATGCTTTTCTGGTTTTATTTTAAATCAAACATTCGGTTTCAACTCGATTGCAACCAATTAGTCTAATCGAATTTCAACCTCTTTGATAAACAACTGTGAAGAAGTAGCTTGCCGTGTAGAGTAACCAAGATAAATGTAGTCGATTTACGAATATTGAGTATATTCCTTGCATTCACCAATATATAATCGTAAACTTGCTGTCTTATACCGAAGAGAGTAATTAATTACGTTAACATATTAGATGCATAGTGCCAGTTAACAATGATTTACTACCTAAATGGTTCAACGAAAATTGAAATTGTTCCGTGTACGCTTTGGAGCATATTCATGTCTCTGTATATATAATGCAAGGATGTCGAATTGTTGGGTCAAGGAAGCAGATAAACATAAATCAAATAACAAACAATTCCAGGCCTGATTTTAGCTAAAACATTGCTGGATAATGCCGCTAAAGCCCCATTGGTCAAAGAGTTATCCCGTGTAAATAGTATTACGGGCTAATGTATTACCACTGACGAATCTCCTGTTTGTCGGTGTCTCTAAACCATTTATTTTCATGATATGTCATGAGTCTAACGTCGAAAAGTGATTGATTTGGAAGTTGGAAGCAGCAAATATGTTAAATACAATCTCCTGAGTATACAAAATTATTTTGCACAAGTTTTTCTTGAACTACTATCCCTGAATTCTCAAAATATTTGAATTAGTCCATTATTGACCTAGGTTGATAAAAGAAAAAACTTCACACCCAGTAGTGGGACAACGTTTTATGTAGTGTAGGGGAGGTGCAGAAATCCTTAGTAATAGACTCCCTGACATAACTACACATTTCAGAACTGTCCAATGTGTGATAAATTAATCTTGAAGTTGAACCATACTTTCAACGAAGCGACAAGAATGGAGAAAGATACTTATATATTATTTATATTTATACATATATATATATACTGATGAATTGATAAAGAAGGTTATCAGTGTTCCATAAATATAAATTATCTAACAATTTTTAAAGTGTTTATTGCCATTTAATTTTTATCTGGAAATATTAATAATGTACAATTGTGCAATTTTTTTTGCTATGTTATCAGAATTTCAATCAACATTCTATTTTTTCCTCCTCTCCGACCAAATCATTATTCTTTTCTCCAATTTTCCAGACAGTGTTTTAAGAATTATGTACCTGATTATGGATCTACAGGACATGCAGAGTTTTTTAATTGGAATAATTTTTATTGTAAAATGAAATATTAATTACCGGGTGGCGCCACCTTGAGTGCCTGACTAGTAAACTCTAACAGCTTTGACAGGGTTGTGGTCTTTGCTGATATAGATCATATGATAATGCTTGAAATGGAAAAAAAAAACAATAATCAACCAATTTATATAACACAAGAAACAAATCTTTTTTTCCATTTATCTCAAGGACAAACAGAAGGACATAATATTAGAGCTTAACAATACAATAGTTAAGGGAAATCTATCGGCAGCAATTTGACAAAATATCGAAGTATTTTTGGCAAAGAATTTTGAAGTAATGGATGTATTGAAAATTAAGAAAAAAATATCATCATGTAGATTAATATTGAACTTAGAGTTCTCATTGAATAAAAACTTTGAAATGCTGACCAAATTTTGTTGAAAAAAATATGAAAAATACACATATTAAGCAAATTTTAAGCCCTTGTAAAGAATTAAATATGGATTGAATGGAAAAACTAATTTATAAGGGGTCTAATTTGAAGCTTTATCACAGAATCCTCAAATTACTTATGACCGTACAATTCCTTATTGAAATTCGGTTGCTACCACTGAAATATCGGATAAAAATCCATCTCTCGCTTTTCTATCCTTCTATGACTGACATTGTCTCTCTGCTTCGGTAGTCGCGTGTTGATACAACGCTCGCCGGTCTCGGCGGTCTCCCAGTTCAGTACTGACGAAGCTTATAGAGTAGCACGTGAACCAAAATCCGCTTGGACCGCTTGGCTACCTACATGTTGCGGAGCTTTCATATTTCTAATAAAATTCTCGTTATGTGAACTTAAACGCGAGGACGTAGGGAAACAAAAAAATATACAAAGCATAATTGTGCAAGGTCGAATTTGGTAGATGCCCCTTGATACATAAAATTGAGTAGGTATACTGGACGTAATAGATATTGCGCGAAATTAAAGTTGTCGGCTCTTTGTTCGACTGTAATACGATACGATACCATCATAGATCGCAACATAACATAAAGGGATACCTATACGATTAGATAGCTGCATTTAAAATATTACGTCCACTATACCTAAATAATTTTGAAAAGTCTGAAAACAAATAGAGAAATAGTGACGTCACCCTGTAGATTGCAGAAATAATATAATACAATAATTATGTAATGAGAAAAAGGATAAAGCGGATAAGAATAAATCGAATAAATGATAAAATGGGACTGAAATTTTGTATACCTATCTTTTAGCACAACTATTTTCCAGTGTTTTGTAAAAGTTCTTTAAATAACGAAAGTATATTAGTAAGCACACAAAATAGAGTTTATACAACTAGTGCGCAAAGCGTCACTTTTCCCACGAGCGCAAATGTAGCGAGTGGGAAAAGTGATTTGCGTACAAGTTGTACACAATAATTTTCTACAACCACATTTATTGATGAAAGAAACACAGTTATTTTATTTAAACTGATGATGTATCGAAACCTCAGGTAAAACATTTTCGGTTGCAGTAATGCAGTATTTTCGATAATATTTGGAGGAGTGTTTTCAATGTCAAAAGATGAATTATTTTGATCTTGGTTCATAATTCCTAAAATAATGCTTAATACGTTAATCTTTTTATAATTTATGAATTATAAATAATAATGAAATAAATAGTTTACTTACTTTTGGTTTAAATAAAAAAATTGTATACCAATAAGAAATTCACTATTAGGTTGAATTGTCAAAAAAAATTGACAGGTCACAGGTAGCTTTGTTTGACATTTCGGTGCGGAAAAGTTCCATATCGTGTACTTTTCGCATTACTTTTCCGACAGTTATCAAAAGAATTAAGAAAAGGCCTGCTTTGCGTATGAAAACTTGTGTATAATAGCGTGTTTTGCATAGTGGTTGTAGGAAAATGTATTTAAATATACAGGGGCCTGCAATACGTGAAAATTTTCAAGGAATACTATTGTATAGAGGAAAATAATTGAACATTGACTAATTTTCCAACAAAATATGCTTTAAAACTTCAATAGTTTGATCAACCGGTAATGTAGGTATTGTTACAAAAAGCAAAAAACGCTTTGACTTTTACAGATTGCTACAAAACATGAATACTATTAACAAAGGGTAGCTTACAAGGTCAATCATCAATAATATATTGTTTATTTATAAACATTTTCAATTGGCTCGAACACATAGTACCTACTGTGAAGGTTATTTGGATATTTGCTTCTCGAAACTATTCACCTTTGAAAATTGTTCGACTTTTTTCAGTAGACTTTTATTGGCCTTCGCCTCCGTAGATAAGTCTGGACTGGAGAAATCATTGATATCGCATAAAATAAACAGAAAACTGTAAATGAGGTAGATAACCAAAATGGCGCATAGACTAGATCACAGAAGGTGGGTGGCGAAGCTGCGAATGTGCTAACACGTATGCACATTTGATTAATAGACATAATTGTGCTAAATTTAAATAAATTAAAATAAGGATATCACATATTCTTCGTGTTTCGATTGTTAGATACCTACAATCTGTAAATAATAATTGCGGTTTCTAATAATGATGTATATTATTTTTTAATTTTTGATTCTTATTTTGCGTCTCCAGGAAGTACAAATTAGAACGACCCTAATAAGTACAAATTAGAACGTCCCAAGTAGGTCTGGGACATTAGGACCAGCTTAGGACTCAATATGGACGTTCTAATGATATCCTATGCTGCCTGGGATACAAGTGAAATGGGACGATATGAAATTGTGATTTTCGCATTGCTTGGTTTAGAGATAGGTATGACTAAAGATTGAGACCAAAGATTGAAGAATTCTTCTTGTGAAATTATGTTCCTTTGTTTAGATACAATTTGTTCGGGTTTCTAATTCGATTTTGTCGTTGTTGTGCATTGAATTTATTTTACGAAAATATTATCATTGATTTTAATATTTCTTTCGTCCTCAATTTTCAAAATGTATTCCAACATCTGTTTAATAATTGGGATACAACCTAAGAGATTGTAAAGACGGCTTTATTTATACTACTTCCCTCGAGAATCTCTCAGTATCCACAAAATAACGGTTGGTGATCTACAGGGAATAATTTCGAGACTCAGATTTGCTTTTCCGTTTTATACTTTGTAGAACCTTTGGGATTGAATATTTTATATTCAAAAAAATTAGTTTATGTAGAAAACATCATTTTCTGGTTTGTAAATATATAAAACATTTTGTCCAAATGAGAAAAGGTTCATCCTAATAAAAATCTCTCAAGAAAATTTTATGATTTATTAAAATTTATAGCGCAAATTGGTGCCCGTGCCCGTGGTATGAATTTTTATTCGAAACTCGTTATCTGAATTTCGGAGCATAACTTGCTAATAACAGACTTTTGTTAGATAAACCTACCCTACAGCATCGCGTTACTTTCTATTTTTTTTGCTTCTTGCCTTTGTTATATATTTTTATTGGAATATGTTGTAACTAATTGCCTAAGGGAGTCGTCTCGAGTATTTATTAAGGATTTGTTAACTTGAAGGTAATAGATACATAGAAAATCGCTCTGATCTATTGACTTTGTCATTAAGTTGGTTCGTTTTTAGAGGGTATTCATTATTAACCTTTGGATATCTTCCGTGTGGTTTGATTTCCCAAAATAACCATTGGATATTTTTATTCCCAATGCTTTTCTAGCTTTCCAACTGCCGTTATTAGTAGATGTCAAGGGTAATAGTTCAATACTATTATAACATCTTACAGTGTACGGTCTTTTTTATTTGATTTTCGAAAACTTTGTAAAGCTAACCTATTACCTTTGACATCTTGAAATTATTGTATTTTGATTACACAAATAAACTTGCTTGAAACGAAAATCAAAAGTATTACAGTACAAATATACAGGGTATAACTAAAAGGTAGGACATAATGAACAAATATTATCATCATATCAATTTTTTTTGCGTGGTTCGAAGCAAATTTTGGATTAGGTGAATAGTTATGTTGTTAAATTGAATAACAAAATTATTAAATCAAGGAAATTCATAAGCAAATCAAGAAAATTAATTGCTTGCGTTAATTTTGAGAATTCATCCGATAAATTGAATATTTATTTCAGTTGAAAAGTGTACCTAATATGTTGATTGAACTTGAAATGCAATCAGTTTGATCAACTGATTGCTAATCTTGATATGAAAATTAAGTTAACATAACATACTTAATGCATTAAAAAATAAGAGTGAAATATACTTCATAGCATTTTATTGAAAGAAAAAACAATAATAAAATAAAGTAAAACAAAATATAAATTTTTAATTAATTAAAGAAACACTTGCACACTATAAAAACTTAATTTATATACACACTACTTAATGTCTACTAATTTATTTACACTCGGTATAATAATTGTCCTAATTTATCTTCAACACTATTTATATTCACTTTCTGTTCACTCACTGTATACTGAAACTGTTTACCGATTCACTGTATACTGAACAACTTCTCGACTCACTCGAAAACCCGCGTATATATAGTCCCTCGAATCTCTAGGACTCTCTTGAATTCACCACCTCTGCGTATACTTTATAAATCGAGAACATTCGCGATAATCCATTGTATGGCCTGGTACGTTTCCAGAACAGTCTGGATATTACCTGCGAAAGAACCTTTCTGGAAAGGTCGCATTCGTAGTTTGCGACAGGACTGGCTTCAGAATCAGTGAGTTCGTAACAGTATGTTTGAATCAAGCGTGTTCATTTGTTTGATTTGAATGAATCATTTTTTTGAGATAATATAATAATAGTTTGATGTAAATTAGGAAATACTTCACTTGATAAGTCCATTTTTGATTCAAGAAATTTCTAGGATTACGTCGACAATTCCATTTTGTTTCAGCAATTTTGATATTTCCTCGGACGAATACATTCAGTATTTGATATGAAAGAAATTTAATCGAGTTAATCAAATAAAAGTGACTAAATAAATTTAGTTGATATAACATATATTTTTTTCCGTTCAAACACTATCTTTTTGCCATCTTTCAGTTCCTATCTTGATATCTCGATTTCTTTTGAAGATACACGAATTCGAATGAAAGCCTGGAATTTTTTTAGGTTAAAAATTTAATTTGTAATGTTTTAATGTTTAACAGTAATTTGGACCAAAAAAAAACATAATTGGCGTTTTTCAATATTTCCCATGCCACCTTTTGCGGAAATCACTGTTCACAATTGCCGAGATATCGAATTGATAAGACAAATAATAAGGAATTGCGTCATATTCAGCTTGCAATTAAAAATGCAGGCAAGTGTTCCGGGTAGTATAGGCTAACGCAAATTTATTCCAGAAATGTTCCATTGGATTCAGATCCGGACTACATGCAGACCATTCTAATCGTTGGATATCAACCTCATCCAAATATTGGTTAACAATATTTGCTACATGCCGGCTTGCATTAAAATACTCCCTTAATCGAGCTTGGCGTGTTTAAAAAATTCCAGGCTTTTATTTGAATTCGTGTATCTTCAAAATAAATCAAGATCTCAAGATGAAATGGAAACTGAAAGATAGCGAAAAGGATGGTCTTTGTAATAAGCCAAGCGTAATTTCTACAAATTTTCCGAGCTGTTCCACAGGGTGTTGAGCAATTGGACTAAAAATACATGTTTTTTTCACCCTGTATAAATAGACTATCGACATTTTTGGAAAACTTTCCTGGAGTTGGTATTAATATCAAACAATTTATCTAAAACTTGGCATAGAAACAATAGAGATCGATGAAAAATTACGAACTTTAGCAAAATTTTGGATGGCCGAGTTTTTTCGTGAGAGAAGTTCCTAGACAAGACCATAAAGATTCCATAAAACACTTGAGCTACCCTCTCGTGATTTTTCACAGGCTACGTCTCGTTACTCATAAAATCAAGTTTTTTTTTCAAGTTTTAATTAAAATTATATGGTGGTTGAGAAGACCCAAACTCCCCAACCCTCAAAGGGCTGTAGTATGCACATTTTTACCTAGGTTTAATCAAGTTATTTTTGGTCTCGGAATATGTAGCTTAATTTATGATCTACCTTTTCATTACACCCTGTATAACAACGCCTCGGGTAAATTCTTTCATGTACAATTTTTTTTAAATTCATATGTTATACACGCAGGTGTCTGCATCAAAATAAAAATCCTAATTTTCGTTTTATCTTTTTTGTGTGTCTTTCGCTTGAAGTTGACTATTACGAATTCTCTTAATCTGTCCGAGCTAGATGATAAACTTGACATGAAGGTTGGCACCAATCTATGTAAATTGAAAAAAGAAAGAAATAATAAAAAGTGCATAAAATTATCCCAATCGTGTGTCTAGATCTTTTACATCTTGTAATATTTAAAGTAGGTGTGGGCTTAATAACTGAGAGACCACCCAAAACTCAATGTGTTTCAGATGTGTGTTCTACAGGCCTTTGAGTGTTAATTTTTTACTTTTTGTTTACTAGAACGAGATCTGTGTTCGGCAAATCGTTGATGGGTCTTAAATTACGTGGTGCGGCTCGTTGCCTGATGCCCTGTAATTTTTTATATTGCGTTTAAAGTTCGTTAAACATTTTAGCAAAGTGTTAAAATGCTGGTCTTCCTTATAAAATATATTTTGAACCTCTTTCACATCCAGTTGTTACGTGGGTAATGTACCGGGTGTCCCAATAAGAATGCCTCTCGGCCATATCTCGGGAACCCTTTATAGTACAGCTTGTACAAAGCTGTACTATAAAGGGTTCGAAAATCAATTGATTTCGAACAATTTACCTAGATCCATTCTTAACCTGTTTAAGTTGTTGTTCGAAATCAATTGTTCGAAAATCAATTGATTTCGAACAATTTACCTAGATCCATTCTTAACCTTTTTAAAACAACCTGGTCTTTTCTGTTCTGTGGAAGTGTCAATCTGGATTTTACCGATGGCATGATTTCTTTAAGTAGTGAATTGGTTTTTTCCCATTTTTTTTTGCCAGATATTCCATACAAAATCCTTTATAACTGGTTTGAAATCGGAAACTGGAATTTTTTCAAAAAATGGTAGATTTTCGCTGCTTACAGAATGTCGTGCAATTTCATCGACTTTTTCATTGGATGGTATGCCTACATGAGAAGGAACCCACAGATACTCTACTTTAACGTGTGTTTTCTGGAGTCTGTGAAGTTCTTGTTTAATATTTAAGAGTATTTGGTGAGTGGGAAATAGTTGTTTTATTCCTGCTTGTAGCTTCTCAAAGCTTCAAGTATAGCGAGTAACTCTCCTGTATATACTGAACAGTGAGGATTCAGCCTGATTGCATAACTGTTAGTATCTTGTAACAATGCTGCATTTTACTTTATTGTTGATATACTTTTTGATCTGTTATTAGATATGGCATTTCTTCTGATTATGTAGAATTTGATTAGCAAATACAGCACTTTATTCCGTATTTATAACCTACTTCTATGATAAAAATGTTGGTAAATTGAAAAAAAAACCCATTTTGTAAAAAATAGCGTAAGGCCAGATGTTTCCTTACAGCTTTCGGGCTTGGTTATATATACCAAACCCTCACGTTGGTAAGCTTCACATACGGTCCTTATAACCTGATATATTATTTTATTGCTTGGGCAGTAAAACTGTCACTTCTTTGATCGATAAATGTCAGTAAAACTGTCGTTTAATGCCAATCAGAGACACATTTTTTCCCTAGCTTGCAGCGTATTGTCGAAACTTCTTAGTATACCTTTTGAACGCACTATTTTTATCATCTTTTTAAGAATTTTAACCAGTACAAGTATGTGTTGGTTTATTTTCGAATAAAAAAATTACCAAATACCAGAAATTACACTATATTTTCATCCAATTACTGAGACAAAAACTGGAGTTTGTTATATTAACGTTTTAGTCGCCAAAATTTCAACAAAAAACAGTGAGTGGTTTTTTGTAGCTAATCTAGTTGGAATGAATTTCAAACAAACATCAAAATTACATTATGGGGTCACTAAAATCCAGCTGGATATCGAATCAAGAGCCATGCGCTTCGTTTTAATTTATCTCGAAAAACTTAATTAATTACGGAAAGTTGAAATGTGCAGCGGGACTAAGGAAAAGTCAATAGGAATGAGTAATTAATTTTATGAAAATTAACTCCGACTCGACAGATTCTCTGAGGAATTGCGCCGTTTTTTTGATTTAATTTTAAATAGCCTGGGATTTCAATCGACTGGGTATGTTCATATTTTAAATTGACAAAAATAGATTCTAAACTTCTATTTGAATTATAAATATACAAGGTGAGTCATAACTATTGGACATAGGCTAAAAGGGCAGATTGTTTGGGACAAAATATGGTGTATGGTATTCCTAAATCAAATATTTCTGTGAAAAATCTTGCATTTAGTATTTTTTCTCTAAATTCAGAAAAAAACTTGTGTTTTTTTGCAGATCATTATATGGATAAAGTTATTGTTAAAAAAAGGTCAAAAAGAACAATTTATTAAAAACAACCGTAACAATGACATTAAGGCCCGGTTGTACATTTGAAGCTTAAAATTGAGCTGAACTGAGCTGGGCTTAAAATATAAGCTTAGCTCAACCCTAAGCCTGTTGTACAAACATGGTTCAGTAGCAGCTCTACTAGACCTATATTTGCAATTGTTGGTAGAACTTCTTTCGAACTGACGCATGCGTATGTCGTAAATTGGTCAAATAACCTAACAAATGTCATATTTGCTACCTATTAGTTTCACAAGTTTCTTTAGAAAGACGAAATCTCTTAATTTAATATTAAATTAAGTACAGGTTATGTTTGTATACAATTCATTCACATTTAAGCCACGGAACATGATAACAATTTATGTTCCTACTTAAGCTTACATTAAACCTGCCCTTTTGGAGGCTTTACTGAGCTTAAGGTTTAAATGAAGCTCAACCGTAAGCCAACTTTGTACAACAGAAATCTGATGCTGAACCTGAGTTCACACTTGAGCCTTCACTAAGCTACAATTGTACAACCGGCCCTAAGAAAAATACATAAAATAAGTGAAAAATTATATATTTATACTTTGGCAAGTTCATCCGAAGCCGTGAAAGAAATGCAGTCGAAAACATTCGATATTGCCACGTTTAACTATGAAAAGGCTAAAGTGCCAAGTATCCAGTGATAATAATTGGAGAAGGGACTTTTTATTATCAACAATATTAACAATCTGATCAAAAGTTTATCCTTTAATGTGCTTGTTTCCTTGGATTTATTCTATTACCATTATTTTTACAATTTATGAATATAAAAAGATGAACACTTTTCCAAATTTATAATGGGCTTCTTCAAGCTCTGGCAGCGTTGTACGAAAACCATGATTACCACACTCTCCGAATTACATAATTGGTGATTTTTATCGACCAGCTGACGTTTTATTGGCAAGCGCTTGCGTGTGTTCTTCCCTCTCGCTTCGACAATTGACTGATATTGATTTATCCAGTGACGTTGGTATTGTCAATGACCCTTGTATTTTCAGTTTTACTTGGTAAAATAGGTACCGTACGCCATTTGTACGTTTATGACAGATATGTGCCATGCTTCCTCGCCATAAATTCTTCAATACACAAGTTTTGAATATACAATAATGATTTCCAAAAAACACAAGTTTATTCCTGGAGTCTTGGGGAAAATTGGCAACAGCCTGAAAAAAAATTTCAATTCATGAAGCCGCCCAATTAGAACCGCTTCTCGATGTTATGTATGGAATTTCTGTAGTCAACGAATTGCAGTCTACATATCCTTTAAAGATAATCTGCTCCTCAAAAACACCTGAAATTGCCATGAAACCATATATTTTTAAAAAGTTGGAGTGACGGTACAAAAACATACAAGGTGTTCTATTTAAAGTGTTTATCTATTGATCTCTAAGTTTTTCCCTGGAGTCTAGGGAAAAATACTAAATTGGCAACAGCGGGAAAAAAAATTTCAATTTCTGAAAGCCGTTCGATCAAAACCGCTCCTAGAAATCGGCTTCCAAGTTATGGACTTACCAAATGTGTCGGAATTTAAATGAACACCCGCAGTATTTTAATAAGACATATTCGGTCGCAACCATCTACCCTTATTCTTTCTCACAATAATTATGACTCACCCTGTATAACAGATTTGGGAAAAAGTAAATTTTTCTAGTACAACGAAACATTGTTATAAGTTTTTTTCTACGAGCGGGCGGAAAATTGAATTTACTACACACATTTTAGTGTGGAAAATTAATTTTCCCGCACCGGGTGGAAATAATTTTCCGCCCCAATATATCAAATTAATAATAAGCCGGTATATTATGGTGGTTGCGAAATGCTTTAGTTACCATGTGTAACTAACCAATTCGGAAATGAACTACACTCGACTGACATTATTATCCCAGAACAGAGCAAAGAGCAACAGATTCAAAATTACAGCCATTCAACTAGCAACTAGCATCGGCTATAAATTTAAGTAATGCAAATAATTGTACTTTTACAATAAATTATAATATAAATAATTAGGTATTAGATTTTGACATGTAACTATTATTGTTAATAATATTTTACTTTATGTTTACTTTATCAATAATCTAATAAAATATGTTTCTGAATAAACTATAAGCACTTATAATCAGATAAAAATATCTCAACTTTTGATTAGCTCTGTTGACTTTCCTCACGCTCGTAGAAAAACTATTGTACCTAACACTTGCGGAAAATGTTTATCCGCACTCGGCTGCTTCACCGAACTCCGCTACGCGTCGTTCGGTGTACGGCAGGCTCGTGCGGAAAAATTCATTTTCCGCACTTGTTAGGTAAATAGCTATTTTGGCAAATTTAACTTTAATTTTTAAATGGAAGATAACAAAACGTAGTATAAAAATTGACAAATTCACGAAAAAATGCCGAAGCGATTATTAAAATTGGAGACGAGAAATAATTTACCGAAAACTGCCATTCAACTTTTTTTAATGGTGAAAAATTCATCATCAGAAAATTTCGCCGACAATTTGCAATTATTGAAAAGATAGCCATAAAAAGTTGATACATTTTTTGTTCTTACGCGAATCCAAAATTTATATGATTCAAATACATTATTTATAACTTTGTCCGTCAACAAAAAGTCGTTCATTAGCTTAACAATAGCCAGGTAGATGGAACTATAAAAATAAACTGCCTTTGACAAAAAGTAGACTGCTGCAAGATGGTTATTTTTAGGGTCCGACCGCTATGAATGCATACAAAGAAAAATGTTTTGGTCGACTTTCAACAGAATCTCAACAAAAACGCCGTATTTGACAGTTAAGTCGTGTAATCCGACTGTAACATATATCTCATCCTGTCCGAATCAGAGTCAAATAACAGATTTATATGAAGAATTGTTATGCAAGCTGTCTCTTAGAGATGGAATAAACCAAAATTTCTTCCGTTGAGACGAAATTTTATTTAGTTATATATTGTGGTAGAGTATTCCATTAGTACTTAAATAATGTATTCAAAGATTAGCTAGAACAACTTTTAAAAATTTTGTATTAAATATGTGGAAATTTTATTAAATAACCCAATCAAATAAGTTAATTATCTTATGAAATCAAACAATTTTATTTTGTTAAATCTACATTGTATTTAAACATAAAGTGACGCGTTTCGCTAACACAGTAGCTTTTTCAAACGAATGTAGGTATATATAATGAGAAACTTTCTATTTATACAGTCCACCCAATCAGTCATAAATTAGCAGCTTTCAATAGTATAATACATAGACTTTTAACAGTTCCATTGAATATTGACAATTACAATAAAGAACTAAATATAATAAATAAAAAGATACGAAAACATACTCTAGAACAAGTATTTCCTTCTGATAAAAACAAAAATAACCAATTTAAAAGCTTAACTTAGTTTGGAATACCATCCTTAAAAATAAAATCATTTTTAGAAACTTTAGACTTGAATATTTGCTTCAAAACCGACAACATTCTATCCAAATTC
This sequence comes from Galerucella tenella, assembly GCA_910591685.1. Classification (NCBI taxonomy): domain Eukaryota; kingdom Metazoa; phylum Arthropoda; class Insecta; order Coleoptera; family Chrysomelidae; genus Galerucella; species Galerucella tenella. The sequence continues at coordinate 41,517 of CAJUYH010001847.1, forward strand.
ATTAAAAACAACAAATCCATATCTTCAAAACTAAATAAATCAGTGGTAATGAAGACTGTGATAAAATTCATATAGGTAGAACTTTTAGGAATTTTAAGACTAGAATTTCAGAACACAAACGTAGTTATGACAATCAAAAATTAGATTTCAACTATTCAAATCATTTATTAGCAAACCAACACTCTTTCGATTCAAATTTTGAAATTTTGCATATAGAAACTAAATCCTTCAAATTAAATCTTTTAGAAGCCCTAGAGATAAATAAAAACAAATATTCAGATAATCTTCTTAACGACCAACTTGATATTAACAATTCTCCATTATTAAACCTTTTTACCTAGAAAGATTCCTGTAGGATGGCTGTGAATGAGTTTCCAGGTGAACTTGTTAAATACTTTAGTTAATCCCATATTTAGACAAATTCATTTCATTTCCTTGTAAATAGATTATAATTTTATTGTTAAATATCCGTATAATTTAGTAATAAGGCACTGTATAAATAGAAAGTTTCTCATTATACCTCCATTCGTTTGAAAAAGCTACTGTGTTAGCGAAACGCGTCACTTTATGTTTAAATACAATGTAGATTTAACAAAATAAAATTGTTTGATTTCATAACTTAATATGGATCTACATCAAGTAAAAGCCTCATCTATTCAATTCAAAGTTAATTATCACTTTATAATGATGAAGTATCATGGAAAATTAAAATTTTCAAAGTTCCTTTTAGCAAGAATAAATTCTAATAAATCAACTCAATTATGAATTATTACGAAACACAGTTTGTTTTAAATGTTCCAATTCACAATGCAAGGTTTTTAGCGGAATAAAATGGAAAAGAAAGAAAGAACAATTAGAGAACGTTTAAAGTGGCAGAATAATAAATTTTGTGATCCTTGCAAAACCAATACGGGATGAACTATCCAAGTAATATTAAAATATCGTGAACATTCATTTTTTCATATTTTTGTGTCGGGCAGGTATCGAGTTTATGGTCTTTTTTGTATCAAGAGATTAAAAATTAACTTGAGATATTCAGTGAAGTGGTCTGAGAATTTAATAAATGTTTTGAACGTTTGAATTGAGCACATTTAAAAACATATCAAGTACGCTTATGGAATTTGACCAATTGATTGATTTGTTGATTCGGCAAATTGAGAAAACTATACAAACTTTAATAATTCAGTTAAATTACAATTTGCACCACTTTCGCCACTAATTTCACTTTGAGAGAAATGTCATTACGCCACTCTGCTTAGAAACTAGATTTTTTAGGTCTCTCTAGGTTATGTAATCTGTGCGATCATGGGGTTACTTTCAACATGGACGGTTAGTTGGGTGTAGCAGTAGTCACAATTTGGATGATTTTCGGAGGCCATGATATACCTCAGTAGTGTCTGTTCTATTCGTAGTCTTCTTATGATTGGCATCTTTTTTGTATTCATGATTGGCCAAGTGATTGGCATCTTGGGTGTTATAGTCTGTACAGAAAGTACGAGGAGTAATAAACCCTAATTAAGTATGCAAAACCTTTACAGGGAGCACCATGAAATTTTTGATAAATCTCTTACTTTAAATTACATTTCTTCCGTAAATCTAAAAACCAGGTAGATCGACCCCGTATTTGTTTCAGTTGTAGCAAAATTTAGGGTTTCTTCATTGTTAAAGGATTAGCAGATAAGCAATAACGCAATGCAGTGGTGTGTATTTTGGGAAAAAAATACGTTTTAAATTATAATATAATAAAAAATGAAAAGAAATAATTATTGGAATACATTTATTACTTACATTTTATTCTTTATCCGACTCGGAAGAGGAAGAATCGTTGTTGACATTAATAATAATAGGGTCGATTAAATCATCACAAATATTGTCAATTTTCAACATATTTGCCTCTACTTTGATAACATGCTCGATACAGTTTGTCCAATTTTCCTTACTAACATGACTTACAGCACTCTCAAACAATTTCACAACATCGTTTATTTTAAAAGTAGTATTTTTTTCCAACTTCCCCCTTTACCTGAGCCCATATTAATTCTATGGGATTAAGTTCACAATGATAAGGGGGAAGTCGAAGAACTGATATACCACGAGAAGAAGCCATTTCTTCTACAATGTAGGTTTTGTATTTATTCTTGTTCATTTTTGCAATTCTGTAAAGTTCTCTCCTTAGTGGATCTTTTGGAAACTTAATATTTTTCGAAATAAGCCACTCCAAAAGCTCTGCTTTACGCCAACGACTTGTGGGCAATGCTTCTCGTAACCGTGAATGGTAACTTGCGTTGTCCATAACAATAACAGCCCCTTTTGGAATCAGATCCAACATTTGAACAAACCATTCCTCGAAGACATCCCCATTCATATCTTCGTGATAGTCCCCCGTACGTTTTGAAATAAAAGTTAATAATCCACCATCAACAAAACCTTCAGAACTTCCAACATGGACAATGATAAGTCTTTTTCCTTTTCCAGATGGTGGCTGCAAACCTAACGACAAACCTTCCACGAATGCCTGCCTTCCGCTTTTAATGTTTTCATCTTGCCAAGATTTGGAAACTGTATATCCAGCATTTATACACACATATATACAAAAATATATAAAATAATTATTGTTACAGATTGGTTTGTTTTCTATTATGAATAAACTGTGTTGCCTTTCTTTATCAAACTTACTAAAATGTATGTACCTCTATCACTTTTTTTTATTAAAATTAGTACATCCCGTTACCTCTGACCTAAATCGTATATTCTTTAGCATAGCTGCAACTCATTCGTTCAATACAAAATGTACCTTACGGTATACCCTCTTAAAATATATTTTGGTACGTCTATGAAATCTACTTAAATGAATGATTTATTACTCCTCGTACTTTCTGTACAGACTATAGTACATTTGATTGTATTACGATTAGTTTTGTATTGCATCCACTCCCTTGATTTTTCCAAGTTCCCAGTGCTATTTGTTAGATACTGTGCTTAAGGTCTTGATCTAGTTGAATGTTTTCTAATGGCAAATCAGAAGTGCATGCTTGCTTTGCTGCTTCATCTGCGCTCTCCTTATCAGTAATTCCAACATGTGAGGGTATCCAAACTATCAGCCCTATGCTTTATCTACCCTTGACTTGATTTCAATCTTGAAACCATATTTATTAAATATTGACATTCCGTCAATATTGAAATCAAATGGTATGCAGTAACCACAATTGATTGTTAATAAAATTTATTGAAGTTCATTTCAAGTTTACTGCTGGCAACATTGGATATTTAATGTTTTACCGAAAAAAAGAAGATAAAAAAAGCCATTAACCCAACTTCAGCCTAACGTAAATTCAAAATTTGTGTTTGTTTCATGCAGTGATTTGTCCGCAAGTTTTATCCACAAAAGTAAGTAATCTTAACAAGTAGCTTCCAAAAAAACTTGGGTAGGTATTGAAATAGCTATAAAAAAGGGAGCGGTTTATTACATTTAGCATAATATTTTGTATTGGGTAGGTCGGTAAGCTGATTTCTATTTTACTTATGTAGATGCCTCCAAAAAAA
>CAJUYH010001848.1:0-45050 GCA_910591685.1 Galerucella tenella
GCGCAGTTTTACTTTGACTTATGCATTCTTTTGATCTCAACAGGTTGTAGTCACCCAGAAGAGTCTTTGATTGTATAAGCCCTACTAGATCTTTCCAATGGTCAGATCTTCTCTTTTTCTCGGCTTTACTTATTTCTTCCAATATTACATTGGGGCTGATTCCGCAAAAGGGCTCAGGCCCCCAGAAAGGTATTTCAGTCCCCCTCTTTGCTAGTTCATCTGTTATTTCATTTCCTTCTATTCCAGTGTGTCCTGGAATCCATAGTAAGGTGACTATGTTGTTCTCGCCTAGTTCATTGAGTTTGTCTAGGCATTCCCACACCCTTTTGGAATTGATTACACAAGAATTCAATGCTTTAATGGCTGCTTGACTATCCGACATTATGATAATCCTTTGTCTTCTGTATCCTTTATCAATATTGAACTGGGCGCACTTTCTTATGGCGTGGATTTCCGCTTGAAAGATACTTGGGGTTTTTCCCAAGCTTTCAGAGTGTTTGGTTCCTGGCCCGAACACTCCTATCCCAGTTCCTTCTATTGCTTTTGAGCCGTCTGTGTACCATTGAATGGCATTCTTTCCAAGTCTGGTAATGGTATCTGGATCCCATTCCTTCTTGTTGCTCATTTCCGTAACGAATTTCTTTGAAAAGTTATATTTTTTCATCATACCGTCTTGTGGCATGTCCCAGGTTGTCTGATTTCTAAGAAGTGAGGAGGTGTTTTTTTTTAATGATTCCCTCTCTACTTAGTCTGTATCTTGTTCTTTCTGCAACACTTTCCACCACCATATGCAAAGGGGTGAGGTTGAGAATCACTTCCATGGCTGCCGTTGGGCATGTTCTCATTGCTCCTGTAATGCATATACAGGCTAGTCTTGGAATTTTGGAGAGGTTTTCTCTTGTCGTCAATAGGCTAGTTCTACTACACCAGGCAATGGCTCCATAAGTGATGATTGGTCTCACTAAGGCAGTGTACATCCAGCTTAGGATTTTTGGGTTACAGCCCCAGTTTGCTCCTGCCAGATTTCTGCACACCATTATAGCCATTTTTGCCTTGTATGTAATCTCCTTTTTGTGTTTGTTCCACAGGAGTTTACTGTCTAAAGTTAAACCTAGATACTTGACTTCTTGTCTCCATTCAATCTCGTTCTCATCAAGTTTTATGGTTTTGAGGTTGAGTTTACCTAAATCAATGTTCGAGCTGATTTAAACCTTTGCAGCAAGACGCCGGCCGCGGCCCAATCGCGGCATGCAGCCCTGAATAAAAATGAGAGTATTTTAAGAAGCGCGGTTGTCACCGCGCGGCTGTAATCGCCTTGTACGGCGATTCTAAAATTGATAAGTGGACGAGAATGACGATTGACATTTAAAGGAAACGGACGAGAAAAACTACGACCTGGAGAGAATGAGAGTTAGTTATACAAGGTAGTCCGTAAATATTGGTCCCAACTGAGATGGGTCTAAACATATTATGATTGACGCAGCATGCTTTAGTAGAAAATATGAGGTGGCAAAATTGGAATATAGAAAAAATGTTTTTCCACAGTGAATTGAAAGATTTTGTTTATAAGAACGTGAAAATTTTAACATACGGGTTTTGAGGAAAGTAAAATCGTATGATGTTTGTTTGACGTATTTTCTAGAGGGCGCTACATAGGCTACGTAGGCGCAAGTGTACAATTTTTTATGTTGAAAATTAGTGGCTTCAATATTTTTTCACAAAGTTAGCGTTTACTTGAACTGCAGAAGTTTTGATGCCAAAAACGTGGCTTATATGGCGCCATCATGATTATCCATATCTCCAAACCTCAATCTTCAAATTTTTACGTTCGTATATCCAGAAATTTTCCCATTTAATAGGAATCAAAATCTTTTTATATCAACTCTGCCACCCTCTATCTTTTTTTTTATCAAAATTATTTTATTAAGCAGTTTGCATTAGATTGTAATATTTTGAGGTTGAGCAATTTACATTTTAGTTTGGACCACTACAACGGATCACCCTGTATATTCTGCCTGTCCTGTTTATTATCTAGCAAGGGTAGTTATTGACATAACTTCATTATTTTTTCAAATTAAAACCTGATTTTATTGAATCGAACCGTGGATATATTTTACAAAATATTTGATACCCATTAATTGGAAATAAAAAATTGGGAATGAAAAACAGTTTTTTGTACAGAGGCATATCGACCACGCTATTAATATTTTTCATTTCGTTCGTTAAGAATGAATTGAATGTTTAGCTGATTAATCTATTAAAAAAGTGGTAGTGATATCGAAGCATTTGCACAGTTCGCATCAAGTTGTATAACCGAATTCATAAACGAGATTGTAATTAATTTTCGTTTTTTATTGCGGTCTATTCAGTTTCACCAACGCATATATTCTCTTCTCAGCGACCTAGTTAATTAAAAAACAGCTTTATTTTTCATCAATTATTGAATTTAATTCTGGATGAGCTACATATTTCCATATTTTAAATCAACAAACCATAATGGATTAGTATAGTAGCATCAAATGAATTAATGTTTAATAATAATTCCAATACAAATAGAATTTGCGTGTACACATTATTTGTGTATTTACATAAAAACTTACCTGCCGATTATTAAACGGCTAAACCTTGTTTGCTATTAATTTACAATTCAAACAATAATAAATATTTTCGTCATTCGGTGTAGCATTAATTGTTTAAATTATTATGCTAACCTGATAAGATATTTTCAATATACGCTTCCAAGAGATACATCATGATGATTAATACAGGAACTTCTGTGTTTGCAATTAGATTTTTTATAAAAGTACTAGAGGACCCCACAGACGTTGTCCTGTGCTAACCGCTTGTCGTATCATATACAAATATTGACAAATTGTTATTTTGATTAAAAAATATCAAATTCTCACCAATTTTTGGTTAAAAAAATGAGAACCGTTCATTTTTTGATTTACTTTCCAGAATATTCTTTCAAATTCTCGGGAAAACAAATTATTTTTGTGAATTCGACTAATTTTTTTAAATGACTACCTGAAACTCCCATGTAAAATGTCATCCAAATCGGACCAGCAATTCAGGAGAATCCGATTGCAGCGCCACCTACCGGAACTAATTGTGGATGTAAAGCATCCAGTTACTCAATTTAACACACATACAAGATTTCATCAAAATCAAACCAACCGTTTTGGAGAAATTCAGTATAAACCCGATTGCAAAGCTACCTACTGGGACCAATTGTGAATCTAAACTCTCCAGGAAGGACCCAACTTGAATTAACTTTGCAATGTCTTGTATATGATGACAACATCCCCCTTCTACTGGGATCTCTACAAAAATTACTTCACTTGCATGCTCTATTGCAGGGCGTAAAGTTTTAACAATTTATTGATTCTTAAGGAAAAACGCGCCCATTTTATCAATAATAAGATAAAAAGAGAGCATTGTAGCCAAACAAAGATTATATTCCATAATTTTTCAAAGAATGTAGTAAACTTTACATGTATTAATAAAATTTACATGAATTTGCGATAAACCTACTTGCTACTGCTTCGATAACTACCTGTGTAAATAAAAATAGTAATTAAGTTGAAACACACCACTGAAGGGGACAACTTGGAAAAATATTGGAATATTTAAACTATTTCGAGTTTTATACATTTAATACTAAAAACATATATTAAGTATAAGTGATATCTTACTTTATTCAAGGTCAGAAGTAAACCTAGCATTCTATACATTGTAAAAATTAATGGTTGGATTCATCAACATAATTTATATTCAGACATATCTGTTACTATGAATACTTCCTGCTATATGTTGTTGTAAACAAACATTTTTTATAATTCAATCACAGTTAACCCACTTATTCAAATTTTTCAATTGTATTGTTTTTTCTTTATTAAATTATTTGAAACGCCTCTGCTTATGTTAAATCCAAATATCACCAAATGAATATAAAAATTTTATGTTTTCCTTGACTTTTCAATATCTATAAAAATTCAATTTCTATTCTAGACGATTTTCATAGATTTGCAATTTTAGAACGTCGAACACAAACTACATGAAAAGATATTGAAAACCTTTGGTTAATGCTGTCAAAAATTTATTGAAACAGTTTTCATTTATTGAAAACTCTCTGTCTTTCTGCTATTTTTGCTTAGAATTCAATGGAGTACCTTAACATTCTTTTTGATATAACCCAAACGACCCCGCACTTTTTAAGTGCGAATCCGGTCAAAATGAATGAAATTTCGGTATCTTGTACGTCCCGACAAGGATTTTTAGAAGTTTGGTTGTAATACAAAAGCAATGAAACCGCGCAACTAAAAATATTTGTATAAATATAGGCAAACCTCTGTCGTATTTCTATAAATCTTATTGAATATAGCTTACATATTTATTTGAAAGGTAGGTATGTAACTTTATAAAATTATATTCATGTATACAGGGTGCTCCATTAGTGAACAAGGTAAATGTCTTAATTTTTTTAAATGGAATGCCATAGTTTTATTTTTAAACCGAAATTTTTTTTTTAATTTGCGTCTTTGAGAATACCATATTTTTCCCAAAAAATTTAAATGTATACCCCCTTTTTGAAAAAGCTTTCAAATTATCAATGTACAAAGACAAAACACTGAAGATTTCCTCAGACTTTGTATACATTTTTATTTTATACAGGATGGTCTTAAATGAATTTTACATTCTAAAAACTTCCATAGAAGTTTTTTCAGTTTTTTCAAATGTGTAAGTATTCATCAATGAATACTGAATTTAATCCCCTTCAAGTTTGCTATTTATTCTCTTTACCTATTTTTCGTTCGAATGTTTTTTTGGTAAATCCGACAGAAACTGTGTATTAGCAAAATGAATTACAATCAACGATATCCTGAGCGACGCGTTCCAGATTAAAAGTGTTTTGAAAAATTGCTTGCCCGATTTAAGGATTTAAAGATTTTTTTAATAACTTTCAAACTGACGAAAAATAGGTACAGAGAGATAATAGCAAAGTTGAAGGGGATAAAATTCAGTATCCATTGACGGGTATTTATAGAGGGTGTTCCATTGGAAACAACTGGGAAAACTTCCATGAAAGTCTTTGGAATGTAAAATATATTCAAGACCATCCCGTACACAATAAAAATTTCAAACTGAGTCCAAAAACATCGCCGGTTCTTTGTACTTTTGGAAGCTTTAGCTTTAAATCTTATAGAGTTGGGGTTTTTTAAAAAGGGATGTGTAAATTCAATTTTTTGGGGAAAACTGTGGTTTTCTCAGAAATGGTTGGGAGTTTTAGAAAAAAATTAGTAGTGTATATTACCAACTATTTCGGTTCTAAAAATGGGAGAAAAAGTGTGACATTCAATTTGAAAGTCATTTGCCTAGTTTACTACTGAACATAATTTTAAATTGTTTGATTTTAGTTACCATAAACATAGGTATACCTATCAAATAAATATGTAAGGTATACACAAAAAGAGTTTAATGCCCAATTTCACCAATCATTTCCTAAAGTTAGGTAATGCCTAAATCAGATTTTGGAATGACAAAATAGAATTAACGTTTCACCATGAGCTAAGAAACGCGTAAACATGATAGAAAATACTCAATATTGTCACTCTTAAGTAATTCTTAGCGCGTGGTAAAACGAAAATTTCACTTAGCAATTCCAAAATCTGATTTAGGTATTACCTACCTAACTTTGGGAAATGGTTGGTGAAATTGGGCATTAGAATTACGCCAGACCCAGTACAGTAATAATTTTAATGAGAAACAATTACATTCCAATATTTTTCTGGTGTCTCATCTATTGTTACATAACTCTTTCAACACATGACATCTAAAATATTAAAAAAAAAAACATTGAAAATTTAATTTATATGATACACGTTAATCGCTCTTACGAAACACGCTTGTTTTTTGAGTAAAACAAAGAATTCAAAAAATATGTCTCTTTGTTCATTTTTTCAATGCTACTTGGAAAATCAGATGGTAAGGTTCAGTTTTATTTTGAATTTACTTTGCTTCTGAAATTATAGTAACTTTTAATTAGAATGCCTGACTATAGTATTGGTGTTTGTTTGGTATTTTTATGGAACTCCCCATTTTTTTTTTTCGATAAAATTGAAATTCCATGCAAACAGTGGTGAAAATATGAAAGTTTTATTTATTCTGAAATTTTACGATGCAAAAAAGCTCAGTAATTCAAAGGTCTCAAATTTAATAGGATATATCATTTACATGACCTACCAACCAAAAACCCCCTGTGTAAACTTGCTGATGTTCACAGTTAGACGGTTCTATTAAAACATAAAGAGATAAGTTACATGGTTAGGAGATTAAATGGTAATTTTCTGGAAGTTCGTCAGATATGTTGGGTAGTTGATGGCTAAAATCTCTAAATTTTCTACAATAAAAAAGAATATGTTCGTCTGTAAGTTGAGAACGAGATTCTTCACATTCAGGGGTATTCTACCAAGAAATAAGTCTAAAGATGTTAAATTTGTATGTTCCAATCTCATTTTGGATATATAATGATTTTTATTATAACACAAATCAATAAAAAACAATGAAGTGTGTAAAATTACATTTAAACTACACTCACCTATACGTGCACCTGACTGATAACAAAGCGGACTATTATTAAAATTTTACAGGGTCTTAGTAGTAATATTCGACAAATATGATAAACTTTAGTGGATAAAGTTGTAAATTTCCCAAATAACAATTTATGCTGATTATTGATTGAAAAAGAGCTTAGGCGGTTTATTGTTCAATCTAAAGCTGAATATCGGTATAAAACTTATGTTGAATAAACCCTTGTTAAGCTCTTATTCACCCAAAAGTGGAGAATTTAAACAGCTATTACTGGACATTATGGCTGCCAGTCATGACTGAAGAATAGTTTCTTCAGCTCTTTCAGTGGTTGTAGTTCTGCCTTTATGCAGATTATGTAGTGTAGTGTAGCTGACTTAAATTACTGACAAAGCTTCTATGCAGCTCTTGTTCAGTTCACCTTCAAAGCAAAAACAAATTAATATGCATTATACATTTTTTCAATTTCTTAATTTTATATTACGTATTCATCTCAACTACCTCAGTTACATGCTATTATAATTGAATTTACAAATATTTTTACTTATTTTTTTTTCTTCCTTCCTTCGATGGGGATTGAACCTGGGACCCGTGGATTATCATTTAACAATCGATTCATCTTTAGCCTCTGTGCCAAGCGAACACATGCTAAATGTTGGCAAATAATGGTATTTGGAAATCTATATGGTTCAATAGTGGCTGAACACCCGCCTATAACCTGTGTAAGATTGAACAAATGTATTTGAATACTCACGAGGAAGGTGGGATTGAAGTAGAAAATCTATAAGGGCATCATACTTACTAATTGAAGAACAACTTTTAATTGAATATTTGAAAAATTTAATAGACGTGATGAAGAGCCCCCATTGAAAAAAGTTATGCCAAGCTCCACTGCTACATAAACATATTTATATCATGTATTGGAAGTACCGAACGTTCAATTAAATTCGATTGAACCTGATGATGAACGGCCACCAGCAGGACCAAACAACATTATTGGAGCAACTGATGTCTTCATAAATTCACCAGAACCTGATGAACTGCCACAAGCAGCACCAAGCAACATTATAAATGCAAATGATGTAATGAATGCAAGCTTTATAAATTTACCAGTCAAGTGACATAATCAAAAACATAACCTAAAAATCGCTGAATGATATACACGACTGCATGCATAAATTCTCATTTCAGCGAATATCAAATGGCTGAAGTTGTATATATTTTTTTTCACAGACTACGTATATCTGAACAATATTTTCAAAATGGGCTGAACTGGAACTTCTTCAGTCTGTATTAATAAAACCTGAACAGTGGCTCTTAGGTTTACTGAAGAAGGGTTTATTCAGTACATACTAAGCTGACTATGAATAGCTGAGCTACAGCTGTTCAGATTTCTGTAAAAGCGCTTAACCAGCTCATGTTCAGCCATTTTTAAATAGCTGAAAAATGGAATATTTGATGAGCCTGTATTCAGCTAGTAATAAATGGCAGGATTAGGTAAGCTGAAGAAATGCTGATTCAACCCAAGTTCAGCTACATAAGCATATTGCTGAACAATATCTACTAAGTTGGCTGAAGAGGCACTTATTCAGTATGTAGTTCAGCTTAATGGATGCTGCTGTATAATGGCATCTATTTTGTCTGATTCGGCGCTTATTCAGCTCATTATTCAAGTTAGTAGCTTAATCAGTCTTTAACACTATCAATCAACTACTAATCAGCTTATTGTCTGAACAGGCCCAATAAATCAGCGTTCATTGTTACTTGGGTTGCATCAACTTAATAATATTCTAAAACAATGGGAATTTTAAAGTTCAGAAAACTGCATTGGACGGTAATTGATTTAATTTTGTAGATTTGGAAACAAACAGCAAAGCAAAATATATTAACGAAAATATTAAATTATTTTAGATTAAAAACTGAGTGTTTGTATGCATTTAAATATTTATTCATCATAGATCTGGACAGTTTTTAAATTTATTCCTTTGTACAATTTCCTTTGGAATCACAAAATTATTGAAATTAAATCAATACAAATTTTAAATTCAACTTTCAGACTAATTGGGTCGTGCCAAAGCAATTCAACTTCCATTGCAATCAGATTAAGCATCTCAAGTTATGTAGCTACTTTCGTTTACTTCGTTATTTGATGCATATTTTTCTCAGATATTAAATGGATAAGTTTTAAAAGTTGAGAAGAGTCTTGAGGAAAAGTTTGCCTCGGAATTTCCACTTGTTTTTGAAGTCAAGTCAAGCTGCAAAGAAAGCCGGAAAACAAAATATGCTCTGTTGACATTGGAAAAAGTTGAACTTATAACGAAGTTGAAAATGTAGAAACTTAACATTCCATTAACGTCTATCGTCTAGTTCAGTGATCCACAAATATCAGCAGCTTTACAATTAAGTTATAATTTCATCCCTTCAGAAAGTTTGGTAGTGGTTTCTCATTAAAAACACAAAGGGACAATATGACACTCACATTAACTTTATAAGAAGTTCAAACGTATCGATCAAGATAATGAATAGTGAGTTAAGTTAGATATACTCTGCTTTTTCATCCTATTCCAGACACAGTCCAATCTTCCCAGAGTCTTACTAGTTACATGATGAATCAGAGGACAACGACAAGTTAAATGATCCGTTAGATAACGTAGGCCATACCTTCTAATAGTCTAACACTTGGTTGAAGACATTCTTCGAATGAACCAAATTATGCCAGAAGTCTAACAACTCTTGAAGGAAACTAATAAGACCACCTTCAGCACCCTTCCTTGAGAGTATGCCTTTCCACTGCCATTCATACAAAGAATGGCCAGGAATCCAGACGAGAGACCCTTTGTTGTGTCTTCCTATTGAGGAAAGTGCTTTTTGTTACTAACTCTGACGTTAAACAGTATTGAATGAGAACTTTTAAAGGTCTGCAATTGTATATAAGTAATCTCTATTTGGAATTTGGACGGTGTAATAGAGAATACTGCGACTCCATCAGCAGGCTGTTACTCTCCGTTTATGAAATTCTTTATTATGGAAGCTGGAAGGTGCTGCCGACGGTGTGACGCAAATGCAAAAGTTTTTTATTTTAAAATTGTGTCTATCCAATTTCGTAATCCTTACCGCTCGACTGAATAGAATAAGTTTAAGAGTATATCGTGCCCCTCATGTGACGTCACATAATTTTAAATTTTATGCATGTGTTTTGAAAATAACCAAAAGAAAAAAGTTTTTCTCTTATTTGTTGCATTGCAATGCCGCTCTAGAAATTGAACGTTGTTAAATCTCATAGAAAGATGCTAAAGTGAGTCGCGTTTTGGTATTATTTTAAATTTTAACATGTGACGTCACAAAGCTTTGGACCCCTCCTACTCTTTGACCCTCATTTGACATTCCTGTGAAATCCTCACCCCTTTAACGTGTGACGTTTTGTGAAAATGCCTCCCGCTGACGACAGTGAGAGAATTGAAATTTTAATGGTATTTCGTGTTGGCGATAACATGCGGACTCAGCAAAAAGGTATGCACATTATTTCATGAAATTCACCCAGATCGTGAACGTATCTCTAAATCGACATTAATGAAAATATAAAAAATAATAATTATCATTGAAAACCTACATTTTCAATTTATAAAATTACCTACATTATGTTTCAACATTCTCACAAATAAATACTCGTAAATTTTTATTTTTGCGGTCATTGTTAAATATACAGGAATCTTTTATCATTTTTGAATAATATATGCCTATAAATTGGCATTTGCATTACAGAACAGTAAAATCCAGTTTTCTTTATTGTGTATGTAGTAGCCTCAGATTACTAATCAAATTTTGCTGTAATTAAATACCTACGGGCCTATTTCAATTTATGCGTATAATTTGATTGTTTATATCCATTGCATACGAAAATTTGCATATCAAATTTCACGCTTCACAATTATTTATACCGACATAAAATTATTTTAATCAAAATTACGAATAATAATTTTGATAATAAGTGAGTATCCATGATTTGTTAGGATAGCATATTGAACTTTAGATTGAGGGTAGGCTTAGATTCCGAACTCGTCACTTTTCTGATTGAAAAAGGGATTGAAGAAACCCTAATAGACTACTCCAGAACTCATGACTATGACTGGTCGGCCATATTTTGCTGGAGGGCAACCGAATCGATTAGTTGGAAGTTGAACATGCGACATGTTTGAAGTTGTGATTCACAGAGGTCACCCCGTTTTAAAGAGTAATTAAATAATCACCACGCTTCGTTAAAACAGCCGGAAATCGAAAAAAGTGTCACCTTATCTCTTTCTCCCCGCATTTCACACACAATGGAATTTTAGATACCTTTAAGAGCTAGTTGTTAATTAAAGCTTAACTGTTTGTCCTTCAGCACAATATGGCCGACTTCTCAGTGACGTAAATGGAAAGAAAATATTTTAAGGTGTCAAAATATACACAGACATAGCTAATTCGAAAAATCCACATCATAAAAACAATTTTACAGATTATAATGCGCAAATTTCGGTTTAATGTATTTCAAAAATAATTATTTGTTCATGAATAGACCAAGTGTAACCAAAGAGTATGAAGGGACTTGAAGTTCGTTGAACTTTTGGTTGGAAACTCGGATATGACAGACGGTAACTTCAAAAATGCTAGACGGGAATCATCTGCCTTTCACTGATGATAACGCAACTATGCTTAAACCTGTCTATAAATGATGAGACCCCTTCTAATTACAAACCAAAAGGGGTTATCGAACCTCATTTCAATACTCGACAATGGTTGTAGAAAATATTAGCCAAATGTGATTTTTTTGATTGGTAATGGACACATACAGTTAATTTTATTGAAATAACCGATTGATATAATATATGAATGATTATCAAAAAAATATCCATTTTTAGATACGTAGTTGTAACAAGCCACCAAAAACTAACGTTTTGCATGGAATTTTGATTATGATATAAAAATACCTAATGAAGATCTTTGTAAGGCATGTGTTGGTCTTAAAATAACGAAGACCAATCATGCTGTTGTAGCCCCCGACACAAATACTTGATCCCTTGATGTATACTCATGTTTTGTACCAAGTAGCATCTTGTCTAATGATATGAGGTTGTTGATATGACAAATGTCCATATATATAAATATTTTCTAAAGAGCACTGCATAAACTCTTCGGCACATTTGTTTCCAATTTCAAAATCTAATCAAAACACACCAGTGACCCAATGCACTCGTATTGCTTATATTTTTTCTCCTATTCTGACACTTCTATTTTTCACTATTTGTCTATATTGTCGCCTTGGAATCGCGCCCTACACAGCGAAACAGGCTAAAATAGTTATAAAAAAACCTGGTAAGTTATCACAGAACATGCAGCTTGGACAAGGAGTTTAAATAACACCGCATTTAATATACATCCCAAGAAAATAAAAAAATTTCTGCGGAAATTATACGACAGTTCGGTATTAAAATTTTTCTGAAAATTCAGCTAATATTTAAGTTTGTTAAATTGAACTATCCAAAATCATTCAATAGTAATTTATATTATAAAATATCAAATATAAGGTCTGGCAAAAAGTCAACATAATTCAGAGTTTGAAAAAATGGAATAATTACATGTTTTCCGGCAGTCTAGAATTTGTGAATACCTACCGAAATATTTACTGTTTACAATAAAAAAAATAGAGTTGAACCAGTTTATAGATTAGCTGAAAAATATTTAATATATAAATAGCTTTTGTTTTGTTATCCTGAATATAATAATGAAGAGAGTTTTGCTTTAAAAATAATCTGTTGGATTTAGTAATTCAATATTAAAACAAAAGTAACTGCTTGTTCCAATATATAGTTGTATAAAAAATAATACAAAAATTGTCTTTCTGTTTTTTTTTTTTCGGTGTCTTACCCTGTATTTTTTAAATATGTCAATATCTGACACTTACAATAAATTTTATAACTATCTCTCAATATAAATATCAAAATATCCAGAAGCTTGATGCCGCAAAAAATTTGTCCAATAACAAACAAATTAATGAATAAACAAGGAACGTACAGAAGATACGTAGGAGGGATAAAGTCTCTTTTTGAATATTGTTGCTAGACCTTATTTTTATTATAAAATGATTCTGTTTGAAAAATTTATTTGTTCAATTCTAAAACACCCTGTATTTACAGTGTGTCGCATTTAAGATGATGACACTCCCATATTTTCGCTGTTTGAAGAATTACAGATTCGGATTTTTGTAGTCATACAGGTTGGCCACATTTCTTGAAATAGTCAACTGAAATCTGAACTTTAAACTCAACATACTACAATTTCACAAACAGGACCGCTTCTCGATATTTTGCTTCGCGTTAAAGGTACCTGTCGAAAAATATAATTGAAAAAAGTTGTTCAGAATACAGGGTCATTCGAATTCCGACACATTTTATGAGCCCATAACTTGGAAACCGATTAAGATATCGAGAGGGGTTTAGACTGAACGGCTTCAGGAATTAAGAATTTTTTCGCGCTGTTGCCAATTTTGTATTTTTTCCCTAGACTCCAGGAAAAAACTTGGGTTTTTTGGAGATCAATAACTTAGACATTTTAAATGGAACACCCAATATGTTTTTGTACCGTCGGATAGGCTGAAGCTTCTACTTTTCAAAAATATATGGTTTTATAGCAATTGAAGGTGTTCTTGAGGATCAGATTATCTTTAAAAGAGATAGACTGCAATTCGTTGACTACAGTAATTCCGTACATTTTTGTCAGCGCATAACTTCTGAACTAATCATGATATTGAGAAGCTAAACGGCTTCAGGAATTAAAAATTCTTTTCGCGCTGTTGCCAATATAGTATTTTTTCCCTAGACCTCAGAAAAAAACTTGAGTTTTTTGGACATCATTATATGGATTAAGTTATTGTTGTTGAAAACAGGTCAAACAGAACAATTGAGGACCGTTTTATCAAAAGTCGCTTTGTCCAAAAAATGCGAAAATGAGATTTATATCATTTGTATAATATAATTTCGACCATCTGGATCCATTTTTTGAGTCGGTTTTTACAAAACTCGTTTCGTTACATACCGAACAATGTACAAAAATAAAAAAGTTTTGCAAAACTCGCTTTGTCCTTACCGTCGGATAAATCAAAACTCGCTTTGTCCACTTGACGTTCCGTTTGATATGCAGCAAAACCAACCTATTCCGAAACTATCCATAGGAGAAGTTTTCTACTTAAGGCAAGTGTGGCTTTACAATCTATGCATTATGATTAATGACACTCTAATAGACATGAATAAAATATGGCTGTACACTTGGCTAGAAACAGAAGGTGGAAAAGGAGCTAACCAAGTATCTCCAGCGCTAATGAATTATCTGGAAAAGTTGGAAAGAAAAATACTTACAGAGGAAAGAGAAAGTGAATCTAAAGCTCTTCGTCTTTTTTCTGATTCGTGTTCGGCACAGAATAAAAATTCCATACTGGTAGCAGCTTTATATAGATTTCTGGAAAAATCGAAAGTCTTTTCCAAAATACAAAAAATTTATCCCATTCGCGGTCACAGCTACATGCCTCCAGACAGAGTTTTTGGTAGAATAGAAAAAGAATTTCGCAAATTCGAAAGCATAGAAACACCTGCTCAATATTATGAGATACTTTCTAGACACGGACAAATAAAGAAGTGGGGGGAGCATTGGAAAACTTACGACTATAAAACTGAATCTTAGAAACTAATAAAACCCAAACTTCCATTTAATATGACACAATGCAGAGTAATATAATACCTCAAGGAAAGAAGAAAGGTTACTGTGAACGTTAAATCCACGTATGCTGGAGATACTACAGAAGTAGAAGTATTAAAAAAAAGTAAAGACATTAAAGATACTAGACAAAGCATTAGAGATTCCAAAGACAAACCATGTTGAAGATCTTAAGATAGCTGATGTACGTAAAATAATAAAGTATGTTGAACGTGCAGATGACGTTTTCTACAAGGAACTTTTCGGGACTGCTCATGAAAATCCTAGCAGGGATGACCAGATGCTGGAGAGTGAGAATGAAGTCGAGAATGAAGAGGATAATGAAGACGAGAATCACGAAGCACAATAAAACTTCATCTTATTTTTACTTTTCAATTAAACAATAAATGTTGATTTTTGAGTTACAATAAAGCTGGATAAAGCAAGTTTTGAAATATTTTGTTGTTTTTTTTTGTTTTTGTAAATCATTGATACAGTATCATAAATATGACAAGGTGGAATTATTCAACAGTATATACACTAACGATTTTCAAAAGAAACTTTTTATAAAATCATGCATGGCTTACTTGTTTTAAAAATAGCGTTTCCTGTAAAATTTGAAATTTGGACAAAGCGACTTTTGATAAAACGGTCCTCAATTGATTAAAAACAAAATACAAAAAATAAGTACAAAATTATATGTAGGTATGTGCTCAATTAACCCACATAAATTCTTTAATACAAAAGTTGTAGAACATTTATGCAAGCGTAGTTGAAGATTTGGAAAAGAGTCTCAACATTTGTGGTTGAATATTTTCTATTATGTTTCTTATGATTTCTTCTCGATGTCATGACTAGTTCAGAAGTTATGCGCTGACAAAAATGTACGGAGTTACTGCAGTCAACGAATTGCAGTCTCATTTCTTTTAAAGATAATCTGATCCTCAACAACACCTTAAATTGCTATAAAACCATATATTTTTGAAAAGTAGAAGCTTCAGCCTATCCGACGGTACAAAAACATGTGGGTGTTCCATTTAAAATGTCTAAGTTATTGATCTCCTAGAGTCTAGGTAAAAAATACAAAATTGGCAACAGCATGAAAAAAAATTCTCAAATCCTGTCGTTCAGCCAAAAACCGCCTCTCGATATCTTAATCGGTTTCCAAATGTGCTCATAAAATGTGTCGGAATTCAAATGATCCCCCACATACCAGATTTCATCACAAAATTCGCATTTTTAATTTTTTCATTTTTTGTAGTATTCAAAATAATTATTTGTTTTGATAATTAGTGTGCCGTGGAAATTAAAATATTGACACAGTGTCATGTATTCAAATATTTAAGTGAAGTGAACAGTACTTTCAAAGGAATAATTATTTTATTATTATTATGGGAAAACAATTTTGATAATTGAAAAAATCTAGGAAAAAGTATCAAACAATAATTCCCATAATACAAATAAATAACTATAAAATGGGACCTCTCTCAACTAGTCCTTCCTTCCTTTGCGATTTTGTTTAGCTACCCGTCTTAGTTCCATTATTTTCCATGTTACGCTATTGATCAAATTAAACAATATCTTGTAATAATAAATGTGTCTGGACCAAAAAAAACTGAGATATTAAAAATGCGAATTTTGTGATGAATTTCGATATTTTTTCGATATTTTTAACGCGAAGCAAAATAAAGGAACACTCCCTTGATAAGTTTAAGGGTAGATGGGACGATGCAGAAGGTTGCAGGCTTGCCAAGGAACTGCTGCAGTATCCGGACCGCAAAGTAGCCAAAAAATACGTGACTATGAACAGACAGAGCCTTCGGACAGCCACGGGTATTCTGACCGGTCAATGCCACCTACGAAAAAACCTCTACAGACTGGGTCTGTCTGACACTTCACTCTGTAGAGGATGGGAACAGGAAGATGAGACTGTCTAACACATTCTTTGTGAATGTCCGACACTCTCTCAATTTAGGTTTTCCGTATTCGGCGAGTACAGGCTAACACAAGCCAGCATGAGGGAGCTTACTTTCGGCGACGTTATCGCCTACTTCAAACAAGTAGGCTGGATGACGAGCCAGAAGGAAGTATGAACCTCGGAAGGATGCACAATGGGCCAATTGTGGCCTAAGTGCTGTGGGGGTCACCCACCCTTCAAATTCTTACAGATACAGAGACCCCGTTTGTGAAATCGTAGTAGGCTGAGATTAAATTTCAGATTTCAGTTTATCAACTTAGAAGATGTGGCCCATCAACATGTATGACTGCAAAAATTCAAATCTGCAATCTTTCAAACAGGGAAAATATGGGGGTGTCTTCATCTTAAATGCGACACACTGTATTATAATACAGCTATTTGTGGGGAATATACTAATTCAAAAACAATAAAAACTTGTGCTATGGTGTAAAATATTTTAAGATTAAAAATTTCTTATGTAAACTTCTTAAATTAGTTGAAATTTCATAAACGACTGATTCAAATCAAAAAATTGTCGATCACTTTCCAGCTATGTCTTATTTTCCTGGGATTATCATTTTTTTGGAAATTTTTTATTAATCACGCGTTGTTGTGCCAGTTTTATTTTGTGGAACAATACTTATTGACTAATAATCCGATTGAATTTTTTATCTTATACTAATTGGCTCAGAAAATTAATTGTTTTTTAAATTCTAATTTGACAGTTTTGTCGTGTTTAAGTTTAATTTTCACTAGGTTGGGTAACGTTCGATCGATTCACTTGAAACTTACGTGACTTTCAAAACAATAATACAGATCTTTAAACAAAAGTGATAGATTTCATTGTTTTTATATTCTACAATAGAAAACAAAATATACATTCAATGATGTAGAACCGATAAGAAGCTAACATAATTACGTGTTAAGCCTCGATTAGATTGAACGAGTTCACAAGCTGTTAGTTGGCGAACACACTAGTTGTTACAACAAGCTATGTGTACTCAGGTTGATTAGCAAATTAGCAGTTATTTTTACCTGGCTTGTAGCAGAAAACTCCCAAAATTGTGTCGACCAGTTCCAGACCCTAGCTTTACTAGGGTGTCTGCCGTTCCGTTGCCTACAAAACCCTTGTGTCACTCCATTGTAGTTTGCCAGGTTTGAAAGCAGTCTCAGACCACTCTAGATCCGATCGGGTGGCATGCCAAAGATTTCAGTGCTACCTGGATTTCTGAGAGTGTTCAAGTTTATCGCTCGAACACTTAGGTTAAGCTCAGACAGACTACAGCGACGCGACACGACAACTTCATAATTGTGGTTGATAGTGGGAGGTCGTGGTTATATTAAAAATGCAATAGAATTAGAGCGGTACTCAGACGAACGACTTCTTGAAGTTGGTCTCAGCGACGGTCGCTATCTGTGGACGGTATCACCCACAAAATTGTCGTTGTTGGTGGTTCAATGCAAAACACATGGACGACAGACGCCTTCGCAATGCGACAACTGGCCACTCAACTTCCTAGTATGATCATAGACGTCGAAGCGTCTGATGAACACTACCGAACACCATTGTCGTTAATTGAAGTCCGAACGAACTACTAATTTTTAGTCAAAGTCAGAGATCAGGTCAAAGTGTCGTCTTTAACGACATATGACGACAACAAAAACACAAACTAGTCGCGTCGATGTGGTCTGTCTGAGCTTAGTCTTTTTAAGGAAAGAGTGGAAGGTTCCGTGTGTCATCTTCATTATCGCACTAGCTAACTCTTCGACGTATAAACTTGTCATTTATCGGGTTGTAAATTCGTTCAATGTAATCGAGGCTTTAGTTATTTGTGTTTTAATAGTGGAAAGTAATACTTTGCCGCACGACACGTCATCGGAGCACAGCAATTTATGGCACTTTCCACTCGAATTACACACAATCATATGTATAAAAGTGAGCGCAAAACAAGTTATTATCTGTGATGAAAATAGGCAAACGCCAAAACTTTGCTACTTTAGAGCGACAATAGAGTCAAATAAAATCGTCAACTTTTCAGTTAGTTTTGGAAGTATAAAAGCATTCTTTGGATAGTGACAGTAGAAACAAAAATATTTTGATTCTTTCAACACTTCCATCATTATCAGACGTGGTATTATGATTTTGTTCATCTATTTGTTTCCATCTCCGAATATTTATTTTACAGTAAGGTATGCAAAATTTTTTTCTACTTCGTCTATTATCTTTTTGTTTTTCCACTCTTGTCTAACACACGATTAAAATAATATGGAATACAATATAATTACAGTATGTTAATAAATACATAAAAATAATTTGTTTTCAACTTGATATTCTCCGTACAATTAACGATAAAAATTGCATACCGTTTATTTACGTAGAAAATTTCAATTTTATTCTCGACAAAACAACAAATTCCTTTTTTTTAGTTTCATATATTCATAAAGGGCCAAACAACAAGAAATTTCTCCTTTAAAGCATATACTAATGAAGCTTTCAGTTTTTTCTATTGTGAAATGTGAATTATAATTTCGTGTAGTACTTATATGCGAAACAATATACAATTTCAGGACCATATATCGTAGCTAGCACGCGTACTCTGTAACTTGATAGAAATAGAAAACAACAAAGAAAAGAAATTTCTTTCTATAGACAAATGCTACTCTCTACGCCTTTTTCTCGTAAATTTCGGGCGAGCTCGGGTAGAAAGAGACGAGTACTATCTAACATTTTCAGAATTTTTATATCTTGTGGCACTTAGTTGCCAGTAATATCAATTATTTTTATTCCCGAGTTTTGTTTTAATTTCTTTCTATCCTACCATTCCATAAAGAATGTTTAATCTTCTATCAATCTTTAAAATGGAGATAATACATCATTAGTTTCATGTTTTATGTATAATTGAACTTAGCAATATTTGTTGTACTCATTGAGTGAACGCTTGCTTTTCAATGCGAGAGTCGTCGGTTCAATTTCTACCAAAATGGTTTTATTTTAAATATGTTTCATGTTTTAACACTAGTTATCATAGTCGAGCCAGAGGAAGTCTCAAAAATGCGAAGTAGACGCGACGCGTCACGACAACTTCATAAAAATGTGGTTGTGGCTTAACTCAGACGGACCACAGCGACGCGACTAGTTTGTGTTTTTGTTGTCGTCATCTATCGTTGGAGAGGACTTCAATTAACGACAATGGTGTTCGGTACAGTTCGATAGTGTTCATCTGTTTCGTATGTAATCTTTGTTCAGTATGGAAAAACGAGGAGTAACCACAACAACGACAATTTTGTGGGTGATACCGTCCACAGATAGCGTCCGTCGCTGAGATCAACTACAAGAAGTCGTTCGTCTGAGTACTGCTCTTATTCTATTGCAGTTTTAATATAACCATACCTCTGCCCACTTACAACCACAATTAGGAAGTTGTCGTGTCGCGTCGCTGTGGTCCGTCTTTGTTTAGCCTTATAGTCGTTTATATTTCTATCTGCCGAATATTCACAAGGAACGACTCGAAAGTCTCCGAATAGACACACGGAGTAGCTTTACAAGGAATTTCCTTTCTATTCGGTTACAGAGTTCACGTGCAGGATATTAATTTCATGCATCAAGGATAAAGTTCTTTTTCCCAAAGGACTAGAAGTGCGATTACTTTTTTGTTTTGTGATTTCCTACAACACTGTAGGTATTTTTGCCTCTGGCCACTGTTCATCATATTTTGTCCATTCACTTTTTTTTCAAATCAATTTAGGATTTCAGCTAAGACGAATAAATTCAGTTAATATTTATCGAGATATAGTTGTAAACAAAGTGAACAAGGAATCTTCCTTTTTGAAAATACCTTTCTCTTAAATAACCACGTAGCTGGTTCTGGTTCAGTGAAATATACGGAACCATAAGTTTTTGACTGATTTTGTGAAAAATGTACTCATAGTGCTCACCTATTTTGAAGATAATCTTTCAAAAAATCTGCAGTGAGTTCAGGAATTTTCAAAGAATTGTCCAAAAAAAAATTTATTCCAGCAAATATTTCTTCTGATATTTCGAATAAAACACAATTTAAATGCACTCTATATGAAAAAATTTGAAATAATATTTTCTTTCCAATCAAAAAAAAATTCTTTCATTTTATTGTTCTCAAAGTATTTTACAATTTTATATATTTTTATCCAATTCCGCTATCAAATGTGACACTTTAAGTCACTCCTTGACGTTAGGTAACGTCACATTTTTCATAACCTTCATATATCAGTTATGAAAAGTAGTTATGTAAAAACTTTACGTAACTGTTTGAGTTTCAACATAGAGATACTGCATGAGTTTCGAAGAATAATTTATTAATTAGGTAGGTACTGTCAAAACTGACAATTATTTCATTATTTTAACTGACAATTAGGTACCCCATAATTTTAATTCAATAGTATTTTGAGATTTATAAACATTGAAAAAACATTATTAAGGACACAGTTATTTAAAGTAAGTCAATTTTCTGGGTGAATACTTCATAGTAACAATACTTTTAACACCATTTGAATCCACTTTAATATTACCATTGTAAATGAAGATTTTATGAAATATTATAAAAGCGCGGAATTAGATAAAACGTTGTACGTAAACACATTATGAAGAGAGCCACATTGTTCAACTCGCGTAATTTGCTTACGCTTGTTGAACAATATCGCTCTTTTCATAACTAGTTACGTAAATAACTATTAATAAATCATTGACATGAAAAATTACTTATCAAATGTCAAAAAACTGTTACTATAAGTAGATAATTATTCAAATCACTTCAGTATCAAAAGCATCGAGTTTTAAGGTTTTTATTACTCTAATAATAATAATAATAATAATAATAATAAACGCCTTCATTATTTTCAAATGACAAAGTTACATTATTTTTTAAATTAAAATACATGTACCTATTGAAAATAAAGGGCGGAGTTCATTTTCTGCAATGACACCTAGTATCATTACGAAAATGCTCTTCCACTCAACCCATAAATTATTTGTTCAATCTTCATACTGATTGGCTGGTAATTATTATGTTTGTTTATGGCAAAATTTCCAAATTTCTTCAAGAAGGAAAGGGAAAATGAAAATTGCATTCACACTTCCCTTTCAAATAACGAACATTGGAATTTTTCAAGAAGAGGAATTGTAAGTGTAATGATCATTTTTACTTCCTCATCTTGGAGAGATTGTGTACTGTATAGATATTTTTCAAGAAAGCGAAGGATGATTCAATAATTATTTTCCTCTCCCCTTCGTGAGAAATATCTCAATACCTAATGTATAACAATTTAAATTCGTATTCATATTTGTCTTCTATAATTATACCTAGGTACCTATAAATTGAAATACCTATCTAAACAAAAATAACTGAACCAAAAATATATTCCACCTCTAGTTCAATCTTTCTTTATTATTTGTCATTTAAATATACAAATCTAAAACCTTATACTTAAAAATGTGGTATTTTAAATGATATTGTGAGGAAAATGGTTAACTTTTTTTATAATTGAAAAGAAAATGTATTTTTGTTTCCACAAATATCGGGCCAAAATAGTTGGTTAAAGTGGGTGAAGAAAAAATGATTGTCCAAAATCAGTCAAAAATTCATGATTTCGTGAAGTTTAACGGTCACCGGACCTGGTCTTTTATCCATATCTCAGAATAGTCAACAATAGTTATTGTTGAATTGAACATATTTTTATTATCATGGAAAAAACTCTTCTGCGTCGTCAAAAGAATGTGAATTTTTATAAAGTACTATATAAAAATAAAAATAAAATTTCCCTCAGGCGGTTTATAATCCAAAAAAATTAAACCACAAATCTTTACTGTTTAAAGCACTGTATTATCTATTATAATCTTCATTTATTGTTTTATTTTTAATCTGCGCCACATGACTTCTGTGTTTTGAATTTTGTTTCAAATGAATTCGAAAAAATCCAACCAACTTATTCACTTCACGAAAACCATTAAATTTTGTCATTTCATCAATCGTAGAAAAAGAATGGACTTTTTACCTACAGAGTACATTTTAAACGCAAGTGCTCTGTAAGTAATTATACATAATAATATAGTGTAGATCCCATTATTTGTTGCGTAATGTTAAGCATCTTCATCAAATATTTTCATTCATTTTGTTTTTAATTCAGTTCATTTAATTTTGTTATCTCAGTCTTTGGAATAATTGTTTCGTAGTTCTGTTTAAAACTAAATGCTAAGAGAAAGAATATAAGATAATCGTTACTTAGATTTGATTCTCTATTAGAAATTATTAAGTAGTTGTTGAAGTTTTTTTGTTTTTAATTTATAAGTGTAGACGAACAAACAAATCCGAAGAGATAATAAACAAATCAAAAAATTTTCAAGAACATGTTGACATTCTGCAAATTTTTATCAATACTGAATTAAAATATTGAACATATTTTTAAAAAATATAAAAAAAACTTCAGATTTATGAACTTCATTTTCCGTTTTTACAAATGAGTTTTCACCAAAAGGCTTTTGACAAGAGCCTATTAGAAAAATTGTTATATAGAAATAAGTTTGTCAATCAAGTCCATATTTCTTGAATATCCCGGCGGCGAATTTCATATACGTACATCGATCTTGCAATCTTGCAGGGCTAACCGTAACAACCAATATTCGTGAATCTGAAAACCATATTATGTCCCTCTCAACCATCTATTCAATAAAAATATAAAAGACCAGAGTAGCGTAGTGGAACCGTGCTGGGCCCAAATCCCAGAGGTCCGTGAATGGAAAGTACGGGCTGCTTAAATTTTTTTTCCATTTTCTAAAAGCTTTTAAATTTCCATATTTTTACTCGTTCAACGCTTAAAAACTTTTAATTCTACTTTAGAAATTTGTAAAGGGGATATCATAATTTTTCACACGGAACGACTCGAAAGTCTCCGAATAGACATACGGAGTAACTTTACAAGAACTTTCCTAACATAGAAAGAAATTTCCTTTCTATTTTTGGTACAGAGCTCACGTGCTCTATTTATTTTATACGTTCTGTTGACTATTATCCGCGAAACTAAAAATCTCGAAATAAAACTTTCATCTAAAAATAAATTTTTGTTTATGATCAAATATCATTGGATTCGTGACAAAAAAATACTTCAATCTACAGTATACTGAGTTTAATGGACATTAGTGCCTGTAGTTCCAAACACGTTCAGTACTGAAGTGAAGAAAAAATGTCGAAGTAGAAGAAATTTTGTCACTCATTATTCAGAAAAAGCCGAAGCTATAAATATTATTGTTTATTTATTTATTATTGTTTAAATTTATTGGGACTCTATCCTTTTTACACATGAAAAAGGTCCCTGTATCATATTAAAATATTCGCTTTCATTTAATTTTATATAAAGGTACCTATTAATTTTATCTCGGACCCACTAATATATAACATTACTAAAGGTAGCACCTTTTTATTCAGTTTTTTTCTTGAAGTGAGAAAACATTTTCTCAGGGGTGCTGTCGTTAAAATTTGATCCTCAGTTATTTTACACAAATTTCTCCATTCTACAAAGACCAAAGAATATCAAAAAGATACTAACCCTTAGATTTAAGCTTAAAATCAGCTTTTCACTTCTTCTGTTGATCTTTATTCACGATAACAAAATTTAAAGGAAATAACAAGATTATGAAGTTATGGATCTCACACAAAATGTCACATCCCATTTTGAGTTTTGTCTATCCGTTTTTCTTCTTCATTCTACATAACCATTTCAGTGGAACAGTGAGTAAATTATATATCAGAATAAATTGTAATTTTGCAAAATGTCAACTTGTCCAAATTTAAAAAGAAAGGAGTTGGTCGAAATAAAATTAAATAATTACCTCCTCCATAAATAGAGTAAAAATAATCCAATTGGTTAACTTTAGATATGTTATATTTCTTTTTTGTTTCTTTCAACGCATCACGGAAAACCAGATGGTAAGACTTAGATTTGATTTTATTTGTATTATTTGTTAGCTTATTGTTTGTGTAGTACCGGATAATAGATATTGCTTGATTGTTTAGTTTATATGTTAGCGAAATACGTAAAATTGTTGAAGATGCCAAATCTGAAATCTATTCTTTCCAAATCCAATCTGAGGAAGGCAGCAACAATTTTGTTGTAATATATATATACTTAATGTTGCTGCTTTCCTGGATAATCCTTTCGGTTGAAAGTATGGGATATACAACGATTTTGCAGAATGTTTTTTAATGTCAGTAATTACTGTAGTAAGTAACATTCTGTGAATCCTTAATTTGTACATATAAAAAAAATATACATAATAAAAGCTGCAAATAGCTTGAACATGGTAAATTATTTTTGTGTGTCATTTAGATGTTTGTGTATTTTATGTCCCATCCCCCAATGATGAGGTGCATTTATACTACACAATAATTTATCTAAGTAAGTGTCAAAAGTGATCATTCCTTCTGTGTAGTTCGAGTAAAAGCTATTTAAAAGAAGTGTATTCATACTTGTGCTACTGAGACTTTCATTTGTTTCTCACCCATCGCATCTGTGACCGTTTCAGATCTATCCTCCGAGTCTAGATTACATCCTCTCCCGACTTTTTTTATGTATAGCTAAACAGCCTCCACTCCGCTAAACAGCCTCGACTCTGAACCTTTTTTGTAATTTTTTGCCGGTGGTTTTTCTTCGCCTAGCACAAGAAACCGCATGTTTGTCAGGCAGTAAAACTGGCATATGACCCACTACGGCTTTGTGGTTTATTGTTGATTTTGCGACGTCGAAAAAGGGTTCTGGTCCAATGAATACGGTTGATGTGTCTTGTTTGGCCATTTCACCCGCCTTTTCGTTGCACTTGTAACCGTTGCGCCCTGGTTATTGATTGATTAGTTCGGTACCTCAGCTCAGGCTTCTTGGTTTTGGTTCCTTATTGTACAGTGACCGGTGAGTGGCTGCTTTGCAATCCCTTACTTGCCTAAAATTGTCCTCTGGAATTGAGTGCTTCTAGTGCAGCTTCTTTGTCGATAATAGTAGCAGAACGGTTTGTTATTTCCAGTTTTTTGAAATCCTTACACACAGTTATCGCTATAGCTATATCACTTCAGCTTGATACTCATCTCTTTAAGTTTAAGATAGAAATTATTCAGAAAAAATTTATTTATTCAGTATATCTCTCTCTAACTAATTTAATTGATTCAATATATCCAGTCGAGGTTTTAAGTCCTAGACACCACAAGCTTTCGTGCTCGTGCCCTTGGTTGCGCTGTTTATGTGAAGAATTAGATGGCTTTATTAAGCTGAACAGTATTTTTACAAGATATTTCTAATAAAAGGTCGCCACAGAAGTTTATATATCCACTAAGGGCCAACTGCACCGTTTCTTCTTCTAAGTAATACTTCCATAAGTGAAACTTAATTCATTCAGTGAAACTTGGTGTAATTCAACTGCACCGTTTCTTATTTAGCTAAGTCGACTAAAGACAGGATGTAGACAGGCGGACAGGGATTTTGATTTTGGTAAAAATTGAAATGTGATAGTTGTGACACTAAATTCTGATAATGAAAATGATAATTATATATAGAATATAAACAATACAAAATATAATCTAGTGAATGAACAGCTGCGTCTTCCAGTGAGCTATGCCCAGTGTTCATGGATAAAACTACAAAGGATGTACATGCCCGTCATGGCCCTAATTTCACTAATGACGAGACTGTATATTTGATGCATTCTGTGGCAAAATATAAAAAGAATTTTATTCCTGGCAACACAAAATTCAATTAATTCCATTTCGTGAAGGTCATCAAAAAGATCTATATCCATTATTAATTCCATTCTGTTTGATTTTATAAACTAACCCTTCTATATTTTGATAATTTGGTCTGCCATGTACCAAGACATAACCTCACTTTCACATAAGTAGGACTTAAGTACAACCTACACTTCGACTTACGTTAAGAACGACTTATGACGCGGTGCAGTCACACATATTTCCTAAGACTTACTTAAATGCTTAAGTAGTCAGTGATTTGCATTCGAAGATAATGCACAACTGAAAAACAGGAATATTACCGTAGAAAATAAAGACTGGATGCGTACAGGTGAACCCAAAGGATCCCAGGTTCCAGACGCACGGTGTGTATCTAACTGGAGTAAAAAACAGCATAACAAAAAATTAGCTATACTAGACTTGAGTGTTTCCAGCATTTGAAAGCATTTTTAGTATTTGATGGTTGAAAGTGAAAGTGTTACAATTTTTTTTAATAAATTTCAAAATTTAGTGAAGTAGATGCTGCAACGAATTGAACCAATTTATAAACTTATTGGAAATGTGGCGAAAACTATCCACTTTCGCCATTTACGATTCTACAACTTCTATCTTCTATTTCACTTGTCAGTTAAGGAAATAACCGTACCATTCGTTGTTAGTTCGCACACTAGTAATCTATTTTACAAGTGCGGTTGTACAACATATATCTATCATCGATACTTCCTTCAACTTGTTGATCGACAAGACGACAACGCCTCACATCATACAATTCTCGATTCGACAGTCGACTACTCGTGTTGTACATCTTGTCGATACATAATGTATGGACCGTTAAATATACAATTCAAAGAGGGAAATTTAGACACATAGCCTGGAAGAAGGAAATTAAAATTTTATGGGATATACACAGAATCTACATTCTTCGTTTTTCACTTCTAACGACAGTTTTTTGTTTGGAAGACCTTTCAAAACACTTATGTCCGATTTCACCAACCAATTCCTAAAGTTAGGTAATACCTAAAACATATTTTGGAACGACAAAATAGAATTTACGTTTCACCATGCGCTAAGAAACGCGTAAACATGATAGAAAATACCCAATATTGTCACTCCCAAGTAATTAGCGCGTGGTAAAACGAAAATTTCACTTAGCAATTCCAAAATCTGATTTAGGTATTACCTAACTTTAGGAAATGGTTGGTGAAATTGGGCATTAGAGTTGTATTCCTTCATATGCTCTCTCTTGGTAGTAGTTTCCCATTTGATGGTCTGAGCTCCACTAAATCTTAATGATGGTTCGATCGGCTTTACCTATTTCTTCCGATATTTTGTTGATGCTGATACCGCAAAAGAGTTTTGGTCCTCAAGAGGGTATTGTGATTGATCTAATATATCGTTTCCTTTTTCTCCAATGTATCTTGGATTTCATCGCTTCAATGGCTATTTGACCATCTGATTTTGACTTTAAAGAATACGTAAAGTGAGGAAGCAAATGAAATTTTCAATAGTGTTTAACCTGTACAATTACGCAGTATTCTAATACTGTCTTCTACAAATCACTCCTAATAAACGCAATAATTCAAATGATTTTTCATTGATAAACCAAAGTATTCACTCTGCTAAATTTTGTAGCGTGTACGTATGATTTTATTTCTTGAAAGAGGAAATCAAATCTTGATTACTGCCAGTATAAATGCGCCTTCGTTAAA
Organism: Galerucella tenella; assembly: GCA_910591685.1. Taxonomy (NCBI): domain Eukaryota; kingdom Metazoa; phylum Arthropoda; class Insecta; order Coleoptera; family Chrysomelidae; genus Galerucella; species Galerucella tenella. The sequence continues at coordinate 27,738 of CAJUYH010001848.1, forward strand.
ATGAATGTAATGTAACAACTATCATAATGTTACGTTAAAACCACACTGAACTCATATCCATCGCAATGCCAGATTTTCAAACACACAGGATTCTCTTAGACATTATAATTTTAATATGGAAACGATTTAAATATATTCATATCCTTTAAAATTTCTAAGAAGGTAAATATTTATGTTCAATCGATTCCCAATTCAAGGCCAGCTTTGCAGTCATAATATGTTGAGAAGAATGTTAAAGTATTTTATTAGAAGAAGCCACTGCCTTTATGTTGAAAAATTGGATGTACCTAATAAGATATTCACGGATGTTACGTTTTCTATTTGTATGTATGTATGTGTGATTTTTGGGGTGACATTCACTGAGACCTAAAAGGTCTATTGTGCCCCCTTACTTCTACTCAGTTTCTGAGGAGAGTCTCAGAAAGTAGTAGTTCCTTTAGTCCTATTTCCCGGAGGAATTTTAGGATGTCTGCAGGCTTCAACTTAGGCAAATGTTCCTCTTCTATCCAGTAATCTCCCAGGTGCTGTGCTCTAGGATTCTGGAGTGCTGTGCAGTTGGAAAGTATGTGGATGGAGGTTTCTTCTTCCATTCCACAAAATCTGCATTCTTCTTCCTCCACTATTTTGAGCTTTTTCAGGTGCCCATTCAGGCGACAATGTCCCGTTAGGATCCCTGTCAAAACTCTTAGCGCAGTTTTACTTTGACTTATGCATTCTTTTGATACGTTTTCTATTTACTACCTGTTTCAGAATATTGTCAGGTCTATTGATGTAGACATAGAAATAAGTCTAATTGGTACGATTGGGTGGGTCATTTCACTGCTTCCATCACATCCATCAATCTATATATTCTTTATAAAAACCGCTCTTGCGAAATGTGGCGGTGCGCCATCCTATTTAAACTAAATTCTAAAGAGATGATCATTGAAAAGAAAAAATGGGCCATGGTAGGAGGATTTTTGACTGTATAGTTTCTTCGGATCATAAGTAACTGAACTTTGTAGAGCAGAGCGTGGAGTTACTGAATGTTTTCTTCAAAAATCATTGGATTCGGCTCCCATTATTGAAAGGAAATTGTTTGAGAAGAAGGAGAAGAAGAATGATATTCTCAACTCAATAATACTGATAAAGATAAAAAATAGCAAACTGGATTGGATGGAGTTGCTTGCATAATAAAAATCCTGTATTTTGAAAATTAGGCATGTCTGTCGATTTTAAAGAATGCCTACATACTTTTGGAAGTAATATTTAGAACGATTCTCTTGTACCTTCTGTTTATTCGAAAAAATGCTAATAGATATTATTTCAAAACGTATCTATAAGATGTGACAACTTTTGACTGCGATTTCAATTATTTTCCACGAGATTTTATCAAAAAGTATGGCAATTGTGAGACATGAGAAGAAATATTCCCATATTTCAATATTCAGTATAATGTACGATATTATAATGCCTACGTATTTTGTATTGTCTTGTATTTGTTACCGTTAAAGTATGAAATCCCTTATTCTATGGAATACCTAGTTATTCCATGAAATAACTGATCGTGTCCGTTAAAGTGTAAGTTTCTCTTGTTGAAGTCATATATCTAGCACGGCAAATTGTGTTTCAATGAACTTAATGTTCAAAGAGGAAGAGAAAAGTCTAGAAAATATTTAGAAGTTCAAGCGAAAAAGATAAAATTAATGTCGGATAAATCTCATTCTGAAGCCTCTGTGGAGTTTATCGTACGTATCCTAGTTCCTGAAGTCGATAGAGGAAAACGTGATGCCAAATCTGTTTTAGCTATCATCTTAAAAATAACCGAAGGAGGATTCTTCCAATTGGGCACAAGAAAGGGCCGCATTAAACAATTATATTCCCGATCCCAGTTCAGTGTCTGCGAACAAAAATTAATTAATATCGAAGGAGTACCGGATATAGAATTATCGCTCCGGTCGACTGCTACAGCTCAAAGTTTAGGAACTGGTCAGGGATTTAAAAAATGTTTGTGAAAAATCCAGCGTGTCAGCAAAAAAATGTTTTTGTTTTAGAAATAATGTTCTTTGTAATTCCAAGTTTCATTTTAGTAATCCTTGATTTGATGGTACGTTTCCATAAATATCATTTAATACGCTGCATAAATTGGACAAATTACTTCTTTTTCATTTTAATTGATGGCTTAATTTCATTTTAGATAAATTGTTTATTTTACACTTCAACTGTCTCTCATTGGCTAATTTATAGAATAGCTAGTTATTTCATAGAATAGTACTTGTTAAAGTGTCAAATTAATAACATATTACACACTTCAACGGACTCGATTAGTTATTTCATGGAATAACTAGGTAAACTATGAAATAACTGCATCATATACTTAAATGGTAACATATATATATTTCTTTTGTATTAGTATAGCTATTTTTTTTTTCATTTTTTCAAATTTTGTAGTGGAATTAAGTTTTTTTATATCATGAATTGTATCACTTTGTTCATAATGCTTCATAAAAGAAACAAGTATGAATCTTATAAGGAAAAAATCCTCTCTCTGGATCTAACATTAGTCACTCACTTCACTATTATCTTCAAAAGTATTTATTTAATTTTCTCAATTTGAATAGGCTAAGTATCTATCAATATCCTTTGGAATATTATGGATACGTTGGGTATAGGAAGAATAAAAGAATATCAAATGTTACACTTTTTTAAAGGAGAAGGCACTTGCTTAAATTACTAGTGAAACGTTCTAAATAACAATAAGTTTAATATTCGTGAATAGGCATTGTTCCCAAAACGGCATATACATACTAAAAATATGTTTAAAGAAAATTTTTGTTTAGAAAAAAAAATCCATCTCCTCATTTTCCATGATATATTTTCTCTCTTTGTAGACTGTATAGTGCGCTTACGTACGTAGTATCTTATTTAGATGAGTATCTTGCATGAAACTTTCTATGAATATCATTATGCAAATTAGATTATTATTTAATAAAAAACAATTTCCAGGACAATTACCGACCGTACAATAGATGATACGATGTCTCACGTATTTTATTTATGAATTAAGAATTTATAAGGAAGAAACTTCCTTTTGTTAAATAATTTATACTTCAGATAATCTTACCGTTTAATCATCTTCATGTATTTTGTATTGTTTATATCACTTGATACGTTAGCGATTTAATCACGGCTTCTTAAACCACGTTGAAAAAACATTGTATGAATAAGTTAACTTCCCTTTTCTATACAGAATAATAGTGCTTTGTTTGTACGAGCTCAATCATTGTCTCTGGAGAATTGTTGTAAATATTATCTTTGTTTCTTTTGCATGTGCTACGTGAATCTGTAGAGAGTAGACACTTTTTCTTACAATAAGTATCCTACATCTCGGAATGTAAAATAGTATGAAAGTAACATTATTTATTGAACTAGCTTTGGAGCGAGTACCAGTTCCCAGTAGATACTGAATATACTGAAAAAGTATACAGTCGGTTAAATGAAGTTTTTCATTGATTTTTCATTCTCACAATTTTGTCTTCACATTACGTACGTGCATTTATAGTAGTTTGTCTGCAAAGTACATTCGACAGAAGCATACAACAGCACCGGAAAATAAATTTTAATAACTTTTATTTTTGCATCGGCAACACTGGACTGCTGTTTATTTGATGTCGGCTGTCATTTAATCTCTGCTTTTATATTTATGGTATTGATAATTGGTTTTCGATGCAAAATATTGATTGTTATCACAAAAATATAACTTCAGCGACATAGACACGCCCATCCAGGGCTCTTGTTTGCTTCTGTCGACTGTATGCTGCACTGATGTACCTATCGTCATTATTTGATAATAGATGAATGATTCATAAAAAAAAACGTAAATATTATTGTTTTTTTTTGTTGCATTAGTATTTGAATTAAACGCTTTCTATGCATATGCGATGTGAAAACAAATTAAAACGTATATCCCTATAATTCCTTTATTGTTAAAACTTAATTTTAATGACCAATTATACGTAATTTGTCGAAATTTTCAATTCTGATTTGAGTTCATTTTTCTACGGTTTTTTTCACTGCTGGCAATTTTATGAATTTTCGCAATAAATCAGAACTTGAGTTTATTTGCCATAAATCAGTTTACCTCCCAACTAACTACCATGAAATAGAGAAATTGTAACTAATCAGTAAAGTAAATTGTACGTAGCTGTGAAAAAAAAGTTAATTAATGAACCAGCCTTTATTTATATACTTTTCTAGAATAAAATCTGCAAAACGCGCTAGTAAATACGCTTTCAATACTAAAACAGTTTTATGAGTTTTTGAAAATTTTATTTGCTTCGCATATTCGATTTACATCGTGAATGAATCGTGCATTTCTGATCCAGATTGTGAATGAAAATACCAAAAGCTGTGTTTCTACTTCCCTCACTAAAACCGCATCTAAAACACGGATTTGACATTCGCAAAACTTCAAGCCCTAGTGCTTAAAGTGCGAAAAGTCACATCTCGTTTACCTTTTGTTCCTCAAACGTCATATCAAGTGCATCTTCTGTAATTTATATTTAATATTCCATGATAATTTTGTCGTTCTATGTCATTTACCATCCAACGACACGTCATTGTCTGTCATTTTGTGAATATAATTGAAATATAATATAATTATGATTTTTTACTGCGAGTGTAGTAAGAGTATAGTAAGCAACTAGTGTCAAAAACATCGTTAGTCACTCTTTTAATAAGGCACTTGTGACTAAAGTAACGTTTTAGACACTTGGTACTTAATATACTATTAAAATCCTTGCATTGTTTAACAGGCAATTTATACAATAGCTCACATAAAACACCATAACCCAATATTTAGTTCACCGTTTATGATTTAGCTTAGTTTGATTTGTATGGCGCTACCAGCACTATCTATTAAAAAAATATATTTACTAATAATATAAACAACAGAGCAGTTCTATAATAAAATTCATCCATATTTCAATTATATCGCTAATGATGTAATGACTAAACCAGATACAAAGATGGGTTAAGATGCAATTTAAATGAATTGATAAAAAAATTATATTTTCCGACTACCTTACATGTGGAAATGACATATCTCACACAGCTTACTTACTGAAGATAAAAATATTGTGACACATTCCTATTTTATAATCTTTATTGAAAATACGAGATTCAAGAATGTCTGTTGAGCCATTCGAAACAATTTCAAAGTAATACGATTGATCGCAGGCAGAAATAAAGCGAATGAATGAGAAATTTCAGCTCCAACAGAACGTTTTTTTGATTTTTTTTGCTGAAAAATGAGAAAATAAGTAATTGATCGGTTCTAACAAGTTTTTTATTGCAAATAATAAAAAGGAATTATCCCATGTTTTCAATACAGGTTATATAAAAATATAATGTGTGGCACACGATGAAAAACGATTTATCACGATAACACATTCATCCACCATTTTTTATTAAAAAAAAACACAAAAAGCATAAGATTCAAGCTTATTTAACAGAAGTGCATGATTCTCGGCCAAGTTAATTGTTTTACAATGTGACTTTGAACACAAAATGTTATTCAAATTGTATATGTTAACAATCAAATTTACAATTGAATATCTACACTTTTTAATTACTGCTCAGATACATCTTATTGAAGAAACATTCCAATCAAAAGAGTATTTTTGGACTAAATATTTTGATACTTGTTTCTTTAATAAAGAATTCGCATAAGGTTTCAATCAAATAAACACCAACTCAGCAAAAGATAACAAGATAACAAGAAAAACGATATTTTTGTTTTATCTTAGTCATACCTTTGAATACAAATAGATTCTCTGATTCGAAAGATGTTAATACATTTATTTCTGATCTCCTAATCTCTTATTCCTATAACTTAAGCCATTATTTCAACCTCACGTAATATGGAATTTCTTTGTATGATATAAAGGCTATATACACTATGCCGCTGCAAAACCGATTCGATGTAGACACGACCGTTGGCAAGTGCCAATAAGCCAGCCCTGTGCCAAAGAATATCACTCAACCTTCAAAGGGAGAGTGGGGACTGGCCTCTCGCAGCTTCCGTTGTGATTCAGACAGTTAACATAAATGCTTTCACATGGAGTGGACGAACGAGAGAGAGAGAGTTAGGAATTTGATAGATATAACCGGGAATGATCTGTTCGGCAAATATTGATCTTCTAGATGTAGAATCTCATATAGGAGCAACAGTGGGCACTATACATGAAATTATATATATCCAAGAGAGAACAACATATTCCCTCTCCACGAAACTAACACTTCTCTACTCACCTCTATTCTACTCACAGAATGGCTATACAAAACATAATTATTTGCCGAATCTGTATGTAGACGTTTACACAGTCGCCGACGGTAAATCGCGGCATAGTGTGGACGCGCCTTTAAGCACTCCGGTGCTAGTCGCAAGGGTCTATTTGGAATTATACCAATTTATATTTCACAAACAAAATTTCTATGCTTAGTTGGTGTTTATTTTGTGGAAGCTCAATACAGAAAGATACGTACTGTATATTTTATTTAAATGTTTTGTTTAATGCTAATTTCTTTATGCACCGTTTGTTTTATTTTTTTCTATACTTCTGCGCTCGCTACACTTTGTGCCACTGCCGATTTCTACATCCAATACGGCCGTGCTGTCAACTTAATATTTCGGTAAGTTGCCTTAGCTATTTGTTTTGTCGCAGCTTTAAATAATATTGTACTGTTGAATATAACCACTGAAAACCATGTCGGTTTTGTAATTATTTACTTGGTTACAAATTTCTGTAAAAAAAATTGTCAATTTAGTAAAGCGTGTTATCAAAAGATGTCAAAAATAAATAATTTGAAAATTACTTTTCAAAGAGTAGGCCGTTCACTAAGAAGCAACAACTACTTCTCTGGCTATATGCCACGACAAACAATGAATTACACTTCCAAGATGATCAGGGTTGGGATATCTGCACGATATAACCAACCATTCTGGTTAGTAATTAGAAGAGACAACAAAACAACAAAATAATAACATTTGCTTTACTGGGGTTGTTGTATTGATGTGATTTCAGTATTGTCCCCAGTCCAGGATTATGCTCTATCTACCTTGTACTGATGATGCGCTAATATACGCGGAAACCGGTCTACAAGTGATATTGTCCCTTCTAATTACAAAACAGAATGGTTGGTTATATCGTGCAGATATCCCTACCCCGTTTAACTTAGAAGTGTAATTCCATTTCTGCCGTGGCATATAGCCAGAGAAGTAGTTGTTGCCTCTTAGTTAACGGTCTACTTTTTGAAAATAATTATCTTTGACATCTAAAACCACTAACATTATTTTTTGGTTTTATTTTTATGTTTTCAACTACTAACTGCATCAATATAAATTTTGATTATATTCATTAGCGTTATGTGCGAACAGAAACCCAATAAGCTGTCATCAAATCCAATTAAATTTGTCATTAATTCGAACGTATACAATTTTTTATGCGCTCAATACCAATTTTATGTAATAATAACTCGAATAACGTTGAGGTCGCCGCTAGAAATCGCATTACATCAAAAGCAGGAGGTGAACATTTTTATACAATTTATTTTTGCCTGTATATTTTTTTTTCAGCATTTGTATTTTGTATAGATATTTGAAACAACAAAAATTGATTTCGTCAGGTCCTTCAAATAAAAGGACGTTTAATTTGTTGCTGGTAAAAACCTACTTCGACCCTGTCGAGGAATAGTGTGACCCTTTCAACAAAAGTAACGCGACACGTCTGCCGCCAGAACGGCTGTCAGATGTGGATATTGTTTTGACGGTTTGAATAGTTTCCGCCATAAGTTAGGATTTAAATTTTAACAATTATCGTGTCCAATTAAGAGTTTCACGTTAATATTTTAAAGTTTGGTTTGCACACATAATAGCAAAATGGAGTGGGAAGATTGTCTAATTTTTAACCATGCGTTAAAATTTAACATCTGCATATGTAATATGCATAATAAGCTTTGGAATATTAAATGAAAACTTTTAATTAGAATCCATATAATATGTTGATATTAAATTTCCATTATTAGCCTCCATATTCTTCAAAAATCCCTCAACTACGGTTCCTTGCTGCTGCATTATCCATTTATTATGATAGTTCATGACATATAATCAGGTCGTTCGAACTAAATAGTTTGCATTCCCACAGAAATTTTGTAGTACCTACTGTTTGAAAAATTGAATAGATGAGGCTTTTACTTGATTACATAGTAAGTTATGAAATCAAACAATTTTATTTTGTTAAATCTACATTGTATTTAAACATAAAGTGACGCGCTAACACAGTTGCTTTATCAAACGATAAAGCTACTGTGTTAGCGAAACGCGTCACTTTATGTTTAAATACAATGTAGATTTAACAAAATAAAATTGTTTGATTTCATAAAGTACCTACTGTCTCTGAAAAGCTTACGAAAAACAGAGTCACATGTTAGGGGCTTGTTAGAGACTCTTGTGAGTCGCAGTGGAGGGCCTTATAGACCCACTCACCACAAACCTAACCTAACCTAACCTAGAGTTTAGAAGTGAAAATAAAAGAACAGATAATTCAAATTAAAGATCCTTAGTTTGGTAGTGCTAACCTCTGGTAGGAACTATATTGAAAGGTTGGCGTGCAAGAGTTTGTACCCTCTAAAACTGCTTGCGCGTGAATGTTTTATTCTCTCTCTTAAGGCTGGTTCAGACGCAGTCAGTGATTTAGTCGAGTGAAGTAATTTAGTCGGATTTACTGTCCACACAGGTCAAGTTAATTAGTAGAGTTTGCTCAATCAAGTCGAGTCAAAACAATCGTTTACACGGGGCAGTGTTTAGTCGATTCGCAGCAAGTCAAGTGCCAGTACTTAGTGGGAATATATAGATCTTAGGTTTTTAATTTTTTGGGCAATTTCTTTTTGACCAAAACCTCCTATTACCATTAATTATTGAAGTATTAATGATGCTGCTTGTCGCTTCTGTCTATTTTTGTAAAGTTCATTCCTAACGTCCCACAGGCACTTATGTTTAACATATTCTTCTACAAACTGTAAGGTGGTATCCTCCTACCACCTTGCCATTTTTCATTGGGTTTATTGAATAAAAAAAGTATTAACTTGCAAGTCATAACTTATAAGAAAAAGCTAAAATTTCTAAGTAGAAGCTAATTCTTATTTTTATTTGAATAAAAACTAGAACTCTCTCGAAAGTAAATACTGGAAAAATCTTTTGAATTTTGAGTGATTACTTATAAGTACTTACTTATATTTACAAGTGTTTAGTTTTTTCGTTGCGTAAACATTCATACTAAACAAGTCGTTACAAGATTGTGTGCAACCGCAAGTAAGCATTTGGTTTCAAGTTTAAGCGTTGTTTATTGTAGGTCTATTCGTCGTAATCATGTCTTCGAGTGAGGAAGAATTGCCGGTAAAAATTGGCGGTTAGAGACTTGTTTGTCGAATTGCTAAAAAAGTATAAGGTTCTTTTGAATAAATCAATGATTCCTACCATTGTTCAAGCTAAAGAAAAGGCATGGAAAATTATATAGACGAATTTATCAAAATGTGTGGCACAAATACTACTGTTGAAAAGTTGAAAAAAATCCTCAATAAAATGAAAACAGACGTGAAAAAAAAACTGATAAAAATCTAACCGGGAACAAAAAAATTTAACTACAAGAATGGGAAGAAGAGTTTTTAAAACTTGAATTATGAAACAAATCCAGTTTTTGTAAAAATTCCTGGTGCATGTTCTATTGGAATAGAGTAATAGAGAATAATTAAGGAAATACTCCACACAATTCTACGGAAATTGATATGGATACACAGTTATTGCCTTCACCTACAAGCATTGTACAAAAGCGGCCACAGAAAAGAATGAAACAAGAAACTGAAGAAACAAAAAACTTGTCAACGCAAGAACTGCAACGCCTTGTTCTACTTGAGCAATCAAATCTCGCTAGATTGCTAGCCAAAAAAGAACAACTCATGATAGACAGACTGACAAATCAGCCAAACCATGATCCCGAAAGTAACTTAGCAGCTTCATCACACACGTAATCGGAGTTTCCAGGACTTTCCATTTCATCTAATGCAAACTCAAAATCATCTCGTAAATGCTTGCTAATGTTATGTAAAACAGCAGAGCAAACAATCATTTTTGGAACTTTTGACAAAGATGTTTTAACCTTGTGTCCTAGAATGGACAATGTCCAAAAACTCTCTCAATTACAACTCTTTCCTTGGAGTGAGTGATTGAATAATTATTCAATTCGGTTTCGAGTATTTTTAAATGGTGTTAATAGCCAAGGAGCATTTCCATATCCACTATCTTCGAGAAGGCAGAAATTACCCCGAAATCTTGCCACATTTTCATATACGGAACTTTGTTTCAAACTTCTGGAATCGCGAACACTTCCAGACCATTGAGCGTCTACACTTGTAATCAATTCATTAACATCACAAGTTACTTGCACATTTATGCTAGCAAATCCTTTTCTGTTAATAAAATCATCGCCAAATTCTGGTGGTTTTTTAATTTGAACATGAGTGCAATCTACAGCACCAATGACTGTAAGAATTTGGAATCGACTCGACCATTTAATTCTTGCTTCTTCCATGGCATCTAGATTAGATGGAAATTTTATCCAATGGTGGGCCTTTTCTAATATACAATCAGCTACTTCACTTATGGTTTTGCATACTGTAGTATGATGAATGCCAAAATCTTCACCAATACCTGTTTGAAATCCGGTATCACTAACATATCGTAGGAATATCTCCATCTTTTGCCGAGATGCAAGTGCACCTCCTCTGGATTAATCTTTCTCTGGTAAAAAATAATCCGAAATATAGTCTACACTTTCACTTTCAAAACGCAACAAGAGCTTAGATTTGCTTGGGCTGATGCTTCTCCTCTTCTTATAGTTCTTCCTGTTACGAACATTTATGAAGTCCACCATGTTTAACAATATACTAGCAACTACCGTAGGAAAAAGGATGCTTTATAGGTACCTTAAAAATCGTCAAGTTATACCTTACTAATTTATTTTTATTTAAATAAAAATAAGCCAGTACTGGAAAAATCCTTATATTTTAAGTAACTACTTCAAACCAGAAGAGTTTGCTTATGGCCATAAGTAATCCCTTTTACATGAAGTAGTCACTGACCTTTTATTCAATACATTTTCAATTCAATAATTTTTTTTATTCAATAGACCCATTAATTTGATTTAAACAATGCTTAATACTTCTATATTTTTATACACAAAAACAAAAACTACTACGTTTGTGTGGCTATTCACTTAACCTAAACCACCTAAACCGACTAAACCAATGTGTTGTATGTCCAGACGTGTTTAGTTGCTGAGCTAGTCGGTTGTCTCTTGTGGTGGGGACTGCTACTCGAACCGAAAAATAGAATAGACTTCTATTTACTTGTCTGGACCGTTTACTCTACTCTGCCAGTCAGCTCGACTAAAATGAATGTGTTCAAACGGGTCGACTACTCGACTAAACTACTGGCCGCGTCTGGACCAGCCTTTACACTATCCGGTCGGCAATAGTTATAATAGTTATAAGTCAGATTCTGGATATATTCTTTGATAGAAGGAATATTAGCTTCCTTATGTATTACGGTGTTTCTCGGGAGCCTATCATGGAAAACTCCTTTCCAGACCTCCATTCTTATACATTTATTTTGTACAACTTGCATACTGTTGTATAGGGCCATATAGCCATATGTCATTGTCGATCGAATAAATTGTCTGTATAAAAGTAGTTTATTCTCGACAGAGAGACGGCTATTTCGACGGATCAATGGATTCAGCTACCGCATAGATACTTTAGCTTTGGTCACTTGATTTGCAATATGCAAGTCGTGCAAAGTGTTGTGTTGAATTATGTTTCGAAGATATTTAACGGATGATTTAGGTTTAATGCTGGTGCTTTGGATATTAAGACATTTAGTTAGCTTGGTGTGGTTCCGGAATTTGTCTTTCAGAACCATATATTCCGTTTTGGAAGTGTTGAGCCTCAGCTTGTTCTTAATCGGATACGGAATTATTTTGACTTTTAGGTGTTTTTCAACTTTTCCAAGAGCAATGTCCGCTGTCCTCGCTGTTTGTATTAAACAGACGTCGTCTGCATACAGCGCGTTGCTAACTGGAAAGTCAGCAGTGAACAGCGAGTACAGGGAAGGTGAGATTACCGAACTTTGCGGTACCCCTGCCTGCGTTATATATGGTCCTGACTCAGCGTTGCCAATCGTAGAGTAAAATTTCCTGCCATCAAGATACGAGTTGAATAGTGATATTAAATATCCCGGAATACCAAGCTCAGTCAACTTGTAGATGAGACCTGGGATCCAGACGGAATCAAACGCCTAACGGATGTCTAGAGAAATTAAAATCGAGGGGTACTTATTTCTAAAACCCTCCCTGGCCTCGGTATACTCACCAACTTAACAAAGTGGACTTTTCCGCACGCTAGTAGAAAAAAAAATTATTTTCATGTTTTCAATTTCCTAAACTTAACTTTGCCAAGCACCTCTAAGGTAAAGTCTTCTATCAACTTGTTCACAATATTTTCATCAAACGGTTATGAAACGATGACTTTAAAATAAACGAGGCTGAAGTGCAACGCTGCTGATCTCAAGATTTTCAGTTGCCGAGCGCAAACAAAAAAAATTCATTTCGCAAATGAATTTTTGATTGTAGTGTTCTCTGTTAAGAAGTATTCTAGCAATGAAAAACTCCTTGTGTAAAATCAAGATTCAAAAAAACGACATGTTGCATACTACTAACAGTTGACGCTTTTCAATCATTATTTGAACTTGGATAAACAAATGTTTTAGAAAAACTAGGCGACCAAAACAAACACTGACAAATCGTAATAACTTTGGAAAGAGTTTGGATATATTTGGAATTAGTTTGCACATTCCCGAGGTATAAGCTTCAAATATATGTCAAGGTTGAGAGGATAGGAAATTTCATTCATCGGGTTAAGCTGGCAGAATAAGTCCATAACCCAATATCGTACAGGGGGAATATCTATTGTGCTCATGAAAATAAAATCGCGGTCTGGACAAATACCGACTGGTCGTGAGTGCTTTAGTAATTTTCTCAAAGAACTGAAATACAGTAATTGATAAGGCGCTACAATTAAATTTTGAAAATCAACTAAGCAAAACGCATCCTTATTTGAATTTAATAGGAAAAAATTAATATATTTCACCATGCCTCTGTATACATTACGCAGAGTTTGAGAAGAGAGGTAATTGTTCAGTCAGTCAAGACAATCAATTGATTATAATTCCAAAAGTTTTCAAATTTTGACGTAAGGTCGGGAATGGTATAAAAACAAACTATGAAATTTTGCAACCTGTTCCGAAGTCCGGAACATTGTTAAAAATGCAATAAATGATAATTTGCTCAGTTCTTGAGACCAAAATTCCAAAAGTTCTGCAAAGTTGGAGTGGTGTTAAATATATTATTTCACATCACGTGTCAAATTTGCAACCAATTTAAGTGTACAGAACTTTTTTTGTTATTAAAAATTAATGTTTTTCTTTATTAAACTAAAGGAAAACGTTCCAAAAGTTCTGCAAATTTGACAGATCTATCGGAAAAATATACCGAACGACTGTACAAATTTGCAACTTTTTACGTTGACCGGAACATGTTTATTTATAATTTTTTTTAATTCGTGGTCATTTTTTCGAGCAAGGCGGTCTCGGAATAATTACAATAGTTTTGAAACTTGGTTGCAAACTTTGAAAACATCTATTCTGATGCATTTACAAATTTGCAATCTTATACGCGATCCGGAACTATTGCAATTTTCTTGAAGGTGGAAAAATAATAAAATTACATTTTTGCAAATTGCATGAAGTTCCGGATCGCGTATGAGGTTGCAAATTTGTAAATGCATCAGAATAGATGTTTTCAAAGTTTGCAACCAAGTTTCAAAACTTTTGTAATTATTCCGAGACCGCCTTGCTCGAAAAAATGACACGAGTTTTAAAAAATTATAAATAAACATGTTCCGGTCAACGTAAAAGGTTGCAAATTTATACAATCGTTCGGTACATTTTTCCGATAGATCTGTCAAATTTGCAGAACTTTTAGAATGTTCTCCTTCAGTTTAATAAAAAAAAAAACATTAATTTTTAATAACAAAAAATGTTCCGTACACTTAGATTGGTTGCAAATTTAATACGTGATATGAAATATTATATCGAAAACTTCCCCAAGTTTGCAGAACTTTTGGATTTTTTTTCACGACCATACAGCAAAAATTAATTTAATTGCAATTTTAACAATGTTCCGGACTTCGGACAGGGTTGCAAAATGAGATTTATTGTCGTCTCAATGTACCATTCACTTGACCGAAGTTTGAAAAGTTTTGGAATTATAGTTAAATTTTCGATTTCGAATGTCAATAATGACTAGATTATAACTAGTTTGGATAAATATTGAACAGGTTTACACAAGTCCTCGACAAGGGAAACATGTTTACTTGGATATTATTAAAACCGCACCTTACTTGCGACGCACTTGGGAAATCGTATTGTATAGAGCAGAAATTGGATATAAAATTAATATTTCTAAATTGAAATAACCAGATAATATCTTTATTTTAGGGCTAAAAGTGCTAGTAATATTTTCATCAGTCACCGAAGGCTTTAAGATGATATATATCTCGCCTACCAATTTGAATTTTCAAATCTTCTTGCGAATTTCAATAAGGGGATAATTCTACAAACCAATTGTATTATGCAAATTAAACTGCATTCTCAAACCGCAAAGAAGATTGGGTACACAAAAATGTATCGTAACGTGATCCACTCACCAAAATATGGCTTAAAGCAGTATTCAGACTGGAACATACTATCAATAGGCGATGCCATGCCACGTCACTCCACGCAATGTGACGTAAAGTTTGTCAAAGGTCAATCGCAAAGTTTTTCATTGCAACTAATTTACAGGGCTCGTTGCAGTCCTACCGGTTCGTTAATTATGTATATTGAGGTGACATTCACCAAGACCAAAAATATCTGAAAAAAGTTTCAGAGACTAGTAGCTCCTTTATTTCTATACCCCGGAGGAATTCCAATATATCTGCAGGCTCTAACTTAGGTAAATGTCCTTTTTCTATCCAGTCATCTCCTAGATGCTAAGCCTCAGGATTCTGAATTGCTGTGCAATTTTCTAAGCTCAGGCTCCCATTCAGGCGACAATGTCTCGCTAGGGCTAGGCTGATTCCACTAAAGGGTTCCGGCCCCCAAAAGGTTGTTTCAGTCCCCCCCTTTGCTAGTTCATTTGCTATTTCATTTCCCTTCTTAATCACAGTATATCTCAGTATAAATGTCCGACTTCATGCCGGAAGAATAACATTTTTATGCCCCATAAATTACTCTTAGTAAACTTAAGGAGGTTCATGTTGACTACAGCTGTCTTGATCCAAATGTAACAAAATTTATTTTCTACTGTTTAGCATTGATTTCGTAATCATAAATATTTAGATAAATATTTCAAAATAATTGGGATCCACTGGTTGATAAAATATCTAAAAATGTCTCCATAAACGAAATTTCTTACTATTAAATTTGAGTCAAACTCATTAAAGTTACTAGCTAATTATGTCTATAACTTCCACTGATATATCCGCAAGCATTGCGGACAGAAACATCAGACTAATAAATCATGAAAACTGAGCATATCCAAAGGCATTAATTATTGAGATCTAAAGCGTTCTCAATCTCCGGAATCTCAAGAATCGAGAAGTCCTAGATTTATAATTAAAGGAATCCACAAAACGTTAAAAATCAAGTCATTAATGCATTTAATTATAATTTAAACGAAATATGATTTATTTCCAGTAAAAGTAACGTCTGGGACTTTTTCCCGTTCTGTTGTAATCTAGAAAACCTTTCAGCCTAATCTATAGTCGACTATTCTTCTTTGTTTGTCTCTAACGAACAGTATTTATCTTATTGTTCGTTTAAAAAGTTCTGCGTTTGAAATTTACAATGCATATTTTGAATCATTTTCGTAAACTTTAAAGCCTGTCTCTGATATGGTGTAAGTCTTAACTTTTTCATAAGTGAATTTGTATTTCATTCCTCTTGCATCAGTTGCTGTTAACACTATAGCCGATATAAGTAATATAAGGTTAGTTGACTATAATCTGTTAGAAACACCCAACAATGCTGCAGCACCCAAACAACAAATGGAAATGAAAAGATAAACAACCATTTATCGTTAGTGGTAGTATTCGCCCATTAATAATAGGTTGTCACTTTAGCTGATCTCTTTACTTTCCTTTTCATTACCAACTAAAATTTAAATCATCATAAAACTAGAGATCTGATATAGCATACAATTTCCATCCAACACTTTCGTATGGCTTGTTTCGAGTGGGTTTATTCCATTCGAATAAATGTTTTCGTGTACGGAAAGAGTAAATTTACATAGCCTACATTTGAAAATATTTGTGTTAGGTATGTCATTAACTTGAATAAAAAATTTAATGATATAATCAGTTGTAATATGGCAGGTTCTAATGATTTAATTCATTCAAACTTAATAAACGCTATACAAGAAGCGGAGGAGTTAGCAGATAGACCTCCTAGGATCTTTAACCATTCATTGATCCTTCTGATGAATATTCAGAAAGGCAATTTGTGAAACTTTATAGACTCACAAAACCTGTCGCTTTTGAAGTAATAAACATATTTGAGCCTCATCTCTCTGCTTCAACAAGAATCTCAGCCCTGAGCATAGATAGAAAACTTGAATCTCCCATTTTTTAACAACAAACAATAGTGAAGGAAAAATGCTAAATAAGTAATATCAAAAGCTAGTTTGGGCTTACCACACTTGATACAGTAGTTGGTATATTCTTTGCATAGAACTATTAGATCTGCATAGACAAGGTATATTCTTTGATTCTCAAATGTCACAAATGACAAGACCATACGATTATGCGGTGTTGCCAGAAGCTAAATTCTTCGTGTACGAACGTTTATTCGAACGGTGTTGAAAAATACACATTTAGCACCGTAGACGAAGAAATTCATGTGGAAATAACCGTACATGAATAGCATTCGTGTGAACTCGAAAATCGCACCCCAGTACTGAACAAGTTCTGTGCGTGGAACGCGATTTTCACAATGCGCATAATGAAATAGTTCTGGGCTGCGATTTTCGAGTTCACACGAACATTATGCGTGTACGGTTAATTCCACATGAATTTTTTTCGTATACGGTGCAGATGTGTATTTTTCAACACCGTTCAAATAAACGT
>CAJUYH010001849.1:0-23916 GCA_910591685.1 Galerucella tenella
AAAGTTGTATTATCGGATTTTCCACACCCTCCTCAACCAAAGTCAATCTACTTTAAGTGGCTGCCATAATCTTCGAATTAATCAGCCTACAATTCACCTCCTTAGTTAGAAGTTGGATGATGAAAATATTTATGAATCGATATTTTATACAGTTAAACACAATACTACAAATAACCTTCTCTTCTCTTGATCACGAGTTAAGAATTATGATAAAACCTCTTCGGGGACTAATAGGAGATCAAATAGCGTAGGATGTCGGGTTTTTAGTTGCCCTAAGGACTCCGATCGTCCCTTCTCATCTTCCTAATGGAAATCTTGATAAAACACTTCTGGTTTTTCGTCGTACAGTCATTATTTAGAGCTCCGAGAGTTTACTAACACGAAATGGCCTTTAGTTTTCTTGTGAAGAGGAAATGCTGAGAAAAGGAGAAGGGAATGTTAAAGAACTTCAGAATGTAATCCGCAAACGTGTTTGATATTGGATATCGAAAGCTGACGATGTGTTTGATTGATTGATTCTGCGAAAAGCAATTTAAAATGTTTTTAATATGAATTTCTTTTGGTACTTTCATCACCCCGAAACACGAGTCAGGCTCTCGCATTAAGCAGTTTTAGAAAATTTAAACAATAGGCCAGTATGTGTATTTTTAAATTTTCTTCTATGGACTGTATTTAAATCTATTTATTATTGACTTTGTGATTAAATTGTTTAAGCTTTTATGTTTCAAAGTGTATTCATCATCTAAATTTCAGGCGGGACTTCACCAAATTAGACTGGGTCGGCAGCACAAGCTGCCTTGCCACCAGTACCAAATAAATTTAACCACTCCAACCTGACCTGGATGTTTTTTGTGGAGTGAAGTGCAATTCTCGAATTATCACATTTCTTTTTCAGAAGAATTATAATAAATTTGCCTATCAAATGCGGTGGAAGGTCTAGAGAAGGCTGAAATATTAAATTCACAGCATTCATCATCAAGATGATCCTATTGAGAATCTGATTTGATAAACAGTTTTTGATGCCAATCTGGCAAATGAAACTAAAATTCACGGCTTTGTCTCAAAAACATTTAACTTAATTTGACTCAAACGAATGGTTTACTGGCTAGGAGCGATAACATTTTTGTCGTCGATAACATTCTATCAGGGTATAAAGTCCTAAGAATCATTATCAATAGTAAGAACTATAAAAAGCACAGGTTCTGAGTACGATCTAATTTCCATAGAAACTTTTATATGATTTGAGAAGGCATGATCGAATGACACCAATAACAAACATTGGGAATGTTGATATTTACCGACATTCTGGTATGTATAAAGACATAATCCGGCGGCCTAGACCAGTTTGGTGAAGCTACGCATTCAAATAACAAATTTCAATATTTCACTCGTATAGTGAAGACACTCTCATGCTGAAAACTAAACTCACAAACTCATGTTTATTTGTAAATATCTTCCTTTACCTGAAGAATATTGGAAAATCTAATACTTTTATGACAACTTTACCAGTGATGTGGAATGTAGCAAGGAAATAATCCCCTCCTGTTTCTGTCGTACTCCTCTGGTGAAAAGCAGACACTACAAATTATTGAATTTTAATGAATTTCAATATGCTTTGTAAGTATGATAGGAAAATATATCAAGAGAGTCGAAGTAGCGGGCAAAAACAATTTTAGATTTGGGTATAGTATCTCAAAATAGAGCTTTATTCTGGGTTCAGAATATATGTGAGGTATTTAAATTTAGTAATCACACTGGATATCTGAAATTGTGTCTGTTCAAGATAATTCCAAAACAGCTGAGCCAATTTGAATTAGATTATTGAGAGTAACAAAGGTTTTATTTTGTTAACGCGTCGGCATTTCGAATTCACTAATTACGGTGAAGCAGTGTCAAACGCGGTTAGTACTTGAATGGGTGACCACTGGGAAAACACCGTAGTAATTGATGCAAAATAGTCATTTGAGAATAACATCTGATGACTCACAAATTTTTGTATATGTTACGGTTAAAGTATTTACTTGGCTAGTATATAAACTAGTTGGATAGTATACAAACTATCCAACTGCCTGGTTATTTTGATAAAAATCATATTTTCAGTAGTAATAACCCAAGGACATTGATAATTGTTCGAAAAAATCTTATGACAGATTTCGAAAGCTTGTTGCTTGGAAACAGACCGACGCCGTAGGCGGAGGTCTGTTGCCTACAAGCAACAAGCTTGAGAAAGTTGTCATAAAATTTTTGAGCATTTATCAATGTCCGAGGGTTATTCGGATAGAAAATTTTTTCTTTCAGTATTACATACAACCAAATCGTGACATTTCGAAATATTAAATATTCGAAACTTCAAAATCGAAATAAATCAATATGTATCCATAGCAACGTGTGAAAATTGCCCATGGTCTGTTTTCAGTGTAATGTTGACATGATTGGCTGAGATTGTTCATATGATATAAAATGAGGAAATTTGATTGGTTTTTGGAATTGTCAAAAAATTTTCACTAAAATAGCTACGAGTAATGGCTGGTTTGTATAGGTACTATCCAGCTAGTTTATAAACTATACAAAATTTATCGCTAAAACTCAAATCACAAGGAAATTACACAAATTAGCTAGCATTTTTGGCTAGTTTGTAAACTATCCACATAAAGTGGATAAAGTGCGAACCTGATATTAGTTGTAATACATAATAACCAACGAGTTGGTTATTATGTATTACTCAACAAACTAATCAATTCTCTTGGGTTAATTTGATTTAGGATAGTAAAATCCTCAGTCAAAAATAGTTTCTTCATCGGTACAATGTAAGATTGTTATAGGTACCTCTTATTGGAACTTTAGTTCTTTACGCCAGGTTATGTTTGAGCGACCAGGGGTCGCGACGCAAAAGATCTGACCGTTACGCGTTACGTTACGCTGCGTTATGTTACATTGCTTCGTTATGTGCCTTGCTTATGCGTGCTTGTGCCTCCTTAGTCTCTCTCTCTCTCGTTTACGAAGCAGCGATTTATAATAATAAATATGCTCGAACCCGGATTCGAACCCGGGCCGCCCGCGTGCAATGCGAGCATTCTAACCACTGAACCACCGATGCTATATTGAAATTCTATGCAAAGCTGGTATTCGCAGTGCTAGTGATCTACTTGAATTTGTTCGGATAAATATTTACTATTATTTCCATAATTTTTTTTGCGCGATTACTAAAAGAAGTTACTTTGTGTGGAAAAAAATGTTATTGATGTACTCTTAATATCGACGCGAACCCCACTATCCTAAAATCCCTGAAATACGTATTTTATTATGTGTTATATCATTAAAAAAATCTGATAGAAAATATGGAATAAAAATAGTTAATGGTTCTTTTTTTCACAGTCCACCGGCCGAACAGGTATATTGATTAAAACCTGAAAATTTCACATGAAAACGTTCTATTGTGTAATCCAGATACGAACTGAAATATATATTTTCTAAAAATATCTGGCATTGAATAATATATTATGCATATAAAGGTAATAGGATTAAAAGCTCATTGATATGGTAACGGTATTAAACCTGAGTTTATCAAGGGTATCAACACTCAGAATGGTTGATTTGTTTTCTGTAATTTTAAATTTCAGTAGAATGAACCATTGTTAACCTTTTTTCCCAATGAATGGATATACCTTTGGATACATTGTCATAGACCTACGAAAAATTGGTAAATTCACTTTATTATCAAGGACGCTACTGAATTTTTAGATAAGTATGAACATTTCATACTCACTCCATCATATCCAAAGATACTACCCAGTCTTGGTCCAACACAAGAGAGCTTTGCTTTATTAGTGATAAAACTATAGTTTTATCTTACAAAAAACTTTACAACCTCTTAAACTAACCAACATCTTAATGAAATTTACAAATTCGATTAAATTTCTGGGTGTCCATATTGGCTACGGCATAAATAAGTCTGTTTATAAAATAGTATATTGTACACCTAGGAGGTGAAGTGGCATTTTTTAGGCTGAAAGAAGATATGGACAGGCGAAGAGCAGCGTCACGCCCGATAATAAACGAACGGAATTCAGTCACTACGAGCTGCTACTAGCAGCCAAAAGTAAATAATCGAAAGCGCTTATAACTTTTGATCCGATTTATGGATTTTGACAAACCTAGTATAATTTGAGTTCAATGACTACTGAAATATAATATTATCGTTTCATTCCAGAGTTTTCAACGGTGGCTAGGTGGCGGTAATTAAACAGCTTTTGTTTTCAACCTTTTTTTTAAATTTTCTAGTGCGTTGCTATGTGTTCCAATAATTTTGCTCACACAAATTGCGATATGTTAAATTTTGTGACATTTTAATAGTACCATTGTTTATACAATGGTATAACATTTATTGTGAAAAGAGAAAGAGAGAGGAAGAGATAAGCATTAGTGTCATGAAAAATTCAAGAAATTCTGTGGACAAAGCGACATGATTTGAAAAAAATTGAAATATAAAACTCGAAGTAGAATATAAAAAAAATAATCCCACTTAATTAGACACCCGGTACCTCAGGCTAACTTCAATTACATAGTCACTTTAGTTTGAACGTTATCTATAAATTGTTTATAAATTCTAGAAGAATCCTATTTCTCTCTTCCTCTCTCTGTCTTAACTCGAAGACTGCTGTAAAACTAAAACCTCAAAGACACATTTCCACCTTACGGAACAGTAACGATGCAAGCAATTTAATCCAAAATTTTCCAGATACATTTTTTACATCTTTACATAATTTCCTTTCAAGGTAATTCCAGCCTCTGGGAAAAGGAAGCGGAGCTCAAGAAGTTAAACGAACATATAAAATTGTTGCTGTACATATTTTATGTTTGCGGTAGGTACATATTTTACTTCTGAGACAATTCTATATTCCGCCCCAGAAAGGTCCAGCCTACGGTGAAATTTTCAGCATAAAGATTTCAGTTTGAGAAACAGCCGTAGGAAGTCGTCGACGACGAGGAAAAATATACTTAATCATCTTAGTGTCGGAAAATGGAGAAAATAAGAGTTTTTCTTTGAGTCTCTGACATATCTTTAAAGCTCTTTTGTGCTTTGCATAGATGCGTATTGGTTCGATACTGTCAGACTTTGTTTATCAATGTCGCTTTAAGTTACTTTTTTTGTTACATTTCGCTTTTTTTACTCGGATTTTGGGAAGCTTATTTCAATGAGCTTTCCATATTATTATTTTGGTAATTGATAGCAGGCTGGATGCAACAACTAGTTCAGTCATCTTATGCTCTCATTGAACGGAATATGCTGATTTCCTTTATACATTTCAATTTCAGCATTTTGATTAATGTCTCAGAAGTAATGTGAAGTAGAGCTAAAAGAAATTAGGTTTTTGGTAAATATCTGATTTCATTCGCCTCAAATCGTTTTTTCATTTGTCAAAAAAATCCAAAGACAATGCTGCCTGTTGGCCACAAGAACTATGACGACAACCCCTATAGCAGCACTGAAATGATTACCAAATCTTCCGCCAGGCAGAAGCTGCATCAATATGCATATGAAGCCTATGGAGACAAGAGTCTTAGGAAAACACCATTGCATACACTCTGACGGTCGAGTGGATATAGAAGCAATTAGCTTCATTCAGATGTCTCCTTCCAAATTGCTTAGAAACTCTTGAGTGGTCAGATCAGGCAATTCAGATCACAAGTGCAATGGAGAGGCAAATTCACTAGCCGGAGAAGACCAGGAGACGAGAATATTTCAGTTGACACGTTTCGTGCGATGCAGAGTGTAGTTCGAATTGTTGAGGCAATAGGTATTTTTTTCTGATAATTTTTCACTGAATATAGTAACCAATCAAATTACTAGGGAGGAAAAGTAAAAGTGACGTCATGGTACGTCATCAATGAAATAACTTATACGGCATTGACGACCTATACTATATATACCTAGTTGAAATAATACCCTTTTTGGTGTGCGTCATCGATTGTTAATCTCCTTCTATCACATTACGTAGGAAGAAATGGAAAAAAGGCAGGTCTGTGATTAATCCTGATAAAAATATCACAATAATGAACCGTTTGAATGTTCAACAAACGTTAACCCTAATCTCTGACTTACAAAAATTTGATTGGTTGATGTTCAGATTACGCGCCAGCACAACCTATTAATCGCGAGGTTGAATTACTATGAAGGCATAACTTTAGTAGCGGCAATGTGTCTTACGTCTTTTTCTACTGTCACACTGACAGTTCTTGTCAGGTGTGTACTTTGTTGCTTACGGTCAATTATTATTTATGAAAAGTGAATATTAATCTTATTGTTTTATTTATTTAAATAATTTAAAAATATGCCTAGATACACGGAAATACATCAGTAATTTGTAAGTTCTCATGTATTTTCAGTTAGAGAAAGAAGCTGGTAATTATGAATTGCATTGCCTTCTCGAATTTGGCTGAATACGATCCAGATGATTTTATTTATCAAATTTAATGTTAGCTACTTGTCAAAAGAGCAAATGAAATAAACGACATGTCGAAAACCCGGATATACGTCACAATCGATGACGCACACCAAGAAGGGTATTATTTCAACTATAATATATAATAAGTATAGTTAAAATAATAGCATTAATGTTGAATTTGATTATTTTCAACCATCTTTTTATAATACATGGTATAGTCGTAATTCTTAATCAGTTGCTCCAGATGTGATGATTTATTGGCAATTTGTGGTAATATATACCCTACGTCAATAAAGCGAAATTCTGAAACAATAAAAGTTTTTATTGTGGACAAGAAGGTTAATAAAGACTGAAAAGCTGTTTTTTATATAGAAACGTGACATATGCCAGATATCCGGTTTTTCAGAAGAATGTAAGGACAAGAGAAACATTGAGAACTGTGCAAACGAATTTTGATGCTTCCGAGTACGTGAGGACTCGCGTGAAAAAAAACTCTAGAACGTCGAATAGAATCCTAAGTATAACTATAAATTCTACAATATGAAACAAAACATTTTGTTATGTTATAGTTTTTTGTGATCAATACACAAAATCACCAAACTGAGTTATACATATTTTGAAAACAAAAATAATCATACACAAAAAAGTAACAACAAACGCGTTTTATTAACAACATTTTTAAAATAGGCGAAAAAAAGTACTATCTCAATAAAAACCGATCCTGGAACGTGCACTTCACTGGATTCCATTTCTAGTAGACTATTATATCGTTAGAATGCCCTAGAATAAAATATTTTATTTCACATTTTACCAGAGACGTGATCTACTATGAATGGACCTTGATAAAATTTGACAACAAAGTTTTGTAGTCTCAAACTTTAATAGTATATTATGCAATGAGCACAAAATGATGCCCATTTTGTTGCGAGATGCATGCTATACTTTTTCTATGACAACATATCGTTCACGTTTAATACATGTACACATTGCAAAAACTTTGACAGAAATAAACTGATAATATCTAATTACTCCGAATTCCCCGCTAATGGGCTTTCTATCGGAATTGAAATATGAATTGAAGAAATATGTGAATTTCTGTATTGCTGTTTCTAATAGGTACACATTAATAAAAGCCTATAAATATGTAATGTATTTGTAGAAAATAACTATGAAATTACTCGTTACTTACTAAAACTTTAACAGAAACGATCTGCTGACATTTCATCAATTTGTCGCTGGACGTCATAATTTGACAAGTCGTAGTCGTTGTGATTTAAGAGTGAGCCTAAACCTAACACGAAATATTCCATTTCGCATTTGTTGCTTAGCAACTTGCTTAGCAGCCGATGCAAAAATGAAATTCTGTACAAATTGTGCTTGTTTATGATTGTAGTTATGGTTATAAAATGAACATTTATCTAGGTTGTCGTAGAAAAAATATTATTGATTATCTAGTTGTCAAATTTTTTCGTTGTGTCAGATAGGGACCAACAATTATTTCATTACCAGTTGACAACGGTAGCTGGAACGCTACCGAAACGTCGAAATAAAAAATAAAAAACATTATTGTGGTTTGATTCCCAAAAAAAAATTAAAGAATAATTAATGCCCCAAGGAAGGTACAGAAGACATCCTAACAAAGTTGATAAGGTATCAGGTAGGTAGCGATTTTAGAGTGAATAATCGTTTCTCAATTCCTCTGAACGTGCTTATATTGATATAGCACAATTCAGTACAAAAGTGCCTTTCATTTTCAAGATACAAATATCTTGAATAAATATTTTGAATGAATATGGATGAATATCATGAAGATACAAATATATTATTAAACGAATATTCCAGTGCTGCTTAGAAAAAGTTCTGATAAACTCACTGTATAACATAACCAAAAATAATATTCGCAGTCATTTCGAGATCAATATAATGTTTTGGCCACAAATTACAGCAAACGGAAGGATATTTACATATTTCGTGACCCAGTCATGTGATTATCTACAAACTTCACCAAATACTTTGTGATTTTGATGCGATATAACCTAATCACAGAAATTTACTTGATATATGTTTATTTGTAAGAAAACAAAACGTTTGTAGCGTTTGGGAAATATTACTTCCATCATCACTTGAAATTTTTCTCAATCTAAAATGTGAATGTAAATCAATTTACATAGAAAATAGTTTTATGAAAATTTCATTCAATTTTTGATCACTGATTATCCTTCAGTTTCTTATTAGCAGTTTTCAAGTATTCCTCAAGTTTTAATTCACCCCTACTATTTATTCTCAATTCTATATTTATTTGTTGATTATCTGCTTAGGTATGATATAATATTAAAATATGGGCCACTGAAATACAAGGTCTCCCCATTTGAAACGCTTGTGTATTCTACATAAAATAAGACAGCAGGTCAGTTTTAAATTTGCGGAAATTTTCTCTGTGATTTGTTCAAGTTCTTGTTACTTTGAAAAGAAATTGTCCATTTCAAATCAAAACTTGCAAGTGTTATCTTAATGTACTATTAAGAACAATATTTGGATCAGGAATAACAAGAAATGAAGAGAGATGACTAAATAGAATCATAGGAACGCATTATGAGAAGGGCACCAACGAAAATATTGAAGAGAATAACAGCATGGGTTTTATTAAGGACGAGAACAAGAACAAATGGTGAAATAAGGTATAGAAGCATTGAAAATCGGAGACTGGAAAACAAAATACAGATACCGAATAGAATGGGAAACTATAACGAAAGAAGCCAGGACAGATAGAAGATTATAGTCGCTCTGATATAAGAGGAGTAATCCACCTCTTCAAGAGGATTAAGCACAACTCCGGCTCTGATGATGATGATATCTCCATCCTATCAGTAGAAGAAGTTTTCAAGCATTTTTGTGTAAATAATGCCAGTAGTTGTCTTTTTGTTGAGAAAAATTTTTGAAAACACGTTTATTTTTAGATCTCGTTTAAATTCACGACCAATGCTCTGACATTGTGGTTGTTAACTTTTTCTTTAACATGCAATCCTGCTTCGTCTGACATTGGAACAAAAATATCAGACTGCTCCCTTGATAAGTTCCTCATGATCTTACACATATAAAGCCCTTTTCAAAACCTTTGGGCCAAGGTTCTGGAATGTTCACATTTTGAGGCATATCTGAAGCTAACTTTTGACATGTCTAGATTTATATCCATGCTGCTATTTTCCATGAAAGTATCGGTTACTCAACTGCTACTAACTGTCATTTTCCAGTTTAGCCTAATTGGCGTTATTCTAACCAGTTTTTTCTGTAGAAGCATGCTATTGAAAAATGCTCGTATTCAGCTGCCATGTTTTAAAACACTGTGGAATTAACAAAACGTTAAACAAATGACAAAATGTTCGCTCCAATTTCAAAACTGACCTGCGAAATCTATTTATTTCTTCCTTATTCGGTTAATAATTTCAATGCTTTCAAAATGTGTCACATCATCTTGAGAAACCCATTATTCATGTTGTCAATAAATTCATAATAATTTTTATCACTCACTTAATTTTCAGAGAATTTCGAGATAATTTGGCAAGGTTGGAATTGACATAGCGTTGCGTCATTTGTCATTGCATTGTCAGTAGTCAATAAAATGGATGTTCTATACTGTATAAAATAATTTTTCAACTTGCAATCATATGAGCAGAAATGTATAGCATCTTTTTGATATTTCATAATTTGTCAAAAAAAGACTTTTTATTGCGAATAAATCTGGGTAAAATTCCATGTAATACGCTGTTTCTCAACCTTCGCAACTGAAATAAACGAGATCGAAGCGAAGAGCAAACTAATTTACAAGAACAAAGCCATAATTTGATGAATGTGAAGTCGCGAAGAGCAAGCAGGATTTGTTCGTACGAACCTAAATTTTTTACGACTTTGGGCCAGTTTATCTATCGTCGGAAGCTTTATGAGAGACATAAGCAAGGCCGTAACACCAAGAGGATTTTTGATATACTTATATGAATACCAAGAGGGTTTTTGATATATATGAAATATAAGCTGTTAGAAATTACAATTGTGTAAAGAGAGCAGTACATGAAAAGTGTTTCAAACATCTAGTTATTTGAATATATTAGTGAAAGCTGGAAGCGCTAAGATGTTGAAGGTGCCGTATTCCTCTGGATCTTTTTTGTTTGTTCCAAACATTGTATAGTAACCACAACCAGTGCTGGGTCGACGTCCAATAGTCACTTCTATTTTATACGAGTATTTTATATGAGTACCAATATGTACATTGAACTCTATTCAGTAACAAACGACCTTGTTGAAGTTCACTTATTAATATCCAACTATCACTTTTATATCTTTGTTGATAGCCATATCTATAAAAGTATCAAGCTATTTGGGGCACTGCTTCTTGAATAAAGTAAATATTTTACAAAAATTGTTTTTAAGAACAATCTTTCAAAAAATATTTTATATCCATCGAATAAACTGTATATAGATGCCCAGGTAAAAGATGTCAACTTTTTATTCAAAAAATAATGTTGTTTATTTTTCAAAGTAAAATTAAATTTGTACACCATGAACATTCTTACAAAACTAGGGGATATAAAGGGATCGTTTTTCCATGCAGTGAAAAAACTGTTGGACAAAGAAATGCTGATTATTTAGCTCCAAGAATTCACGTACTGTTGTCTGATGATATTAAAACTTCAAAAAGTTACAATTTATTTAAAAAGTGAATTAAAAAATGGATTATGGGAATGGACAGACCATTCTTTAGCAATATGGTAAATCAAACTCTATCCTAATCAAAAGTATCCATTTCAGAAATATTTGGGTGTTTAACAGTTAATATGGTACCCCTTAATAATAGTTCAATATAGAACTCGACAATTTACTGGATTTGTCTTATTACCGAATTTGATAATTTACTGGACTTGTCTTATTACCGGATTTGATAATTTACTGGACTTGACAATTTACTGGATTTGACAAAAAACTGATTTGTTCATATTTTTTGGTCACAATACGAGTGGTAATAAAAAACTACTTCAGTGACCTAAGCTGTTTATTCAATGTAGGCTAACTAATTTTTCTTCGTATCAATGTATCTATTTTTTATTGAATGAATTATTATTATATTTCGTACATTGCATAATACAAGGGGCGATATAAATTCTATTCAAGCGATTTAGATATAAATGTTTTTGTTATTTAGAAGATATTTGATTAGAATGTTTGTAATGAAGAAAAAAATATCAGCATCCCTTGAGAAAACAAAAATGATACGTTATTGGGTGAGTGATCTCAACTATTCATGCCTTTCTGGGGTCTTTTTGGCTTGGCACGAACACAAAAGAAACATTTAAACTTAAAATCTATTTATCCAGATATCTTTGTCACAACTTATTCTGTATGCTTCAAAAAGTTTTCAACTGGATAAGAGAACAAATAAGAATGTATTATGTTAGTCCGTTGCCAAAATCCATCTAAAAGGCCGTAAAGAACAACTACATAGTAGAAAAATTGATAAAACGGGAAATCTAAGTCGATAGTCATCTTTTGTATGAGAAAATTGATAGAGGCGAAATTCTTCACCTCCCGTCATCTGGAACTTATAATTTATAAAAATTGGAATTCTTTTGTGATTTTTGATACATCACGTAATATTTGAGCAGCTTATTGAAGAAATATTTCACCCTTTAGCTACTTATATAGGGCTTTTTGTTTGATATCGCGAACGGCCAGAAAATTAAATTACTTCGGGGAAAAACAGTATTTCTCGAGTAATTGCCCATCCATCGCCAGCATCATTGATTGCATTCTGGACCGGACTCTTTTAAGTCAGAACCCATAGTTAGCTGGTTAAACATTCGATTCACAACAGAGGCACTAGTAGAAGATACATCACTTTACTCGTGTAACATGCTGTTCGACCTGTTATGATTTTTGTTTCAAAAACTATTTCATTTAGTTAATTTCTGTAGCTCATTAGTCAGTTTCTTCCAAGTTTCTACTTAATCTCTTAACATGCAGTTTCATTGTCGCATTATTCAAACCAAAGTTGAAAAATTGGAATTTTCATAGAATGTCCCTTCCAATTTTGTTTTTGGATCAAAAGTTTAATTTTCTTTTTCTCCAACTGCCACTAAGAATGGCAGCAGCAGTGCTGTCACGGTCCTATCCATTGGACTTGATGGCTAAAGCCAGACAGAAACGCTGGAGGGGTGCGAGCGGAAAGGAAGTACAGGAATGGATGGATGAGGAAATGGAGAAAAGGTGGGATGAGTATGAGGGCGCGCTAAAAGGAGCGATTGGGAGCAGGAGAAATTGGGTGGACCGGAAATTTGGAGAGGTGAACTACTTTTTGACGCAGGTGCTCACAGGGCATGGATCGAGAGTGGGTTACCTCCCCAAGATTGGGAGAAGAGAAACTGGAGTGTGCGATGTGATGCGATGTGAAGTGGAGGATGATGTGGGACATGTGTTTAGATGTTGGAAGAATGAAGAAGTTTTGAAGAAGTTAGAGAATAAACTGGGAGAGGCGGTGTATTGGGAAAATATGGTGGAGATTATGTTGAGAGGCGAGAAGGTATGGATAGAGATAAGTGGCGTAGTAAAGAGCATGATTAGGGAAAGAGAAGGACTCGATATGGCATGAGAGAGGTAGAAGTGATAGAAGGAAGAAGATGAAGGACAGTGTGTGAGGGACCGCCGCCTGTCTTGAAGTATGCTAGGGTAGTGATTCCAAGGCGGAAGAAACGGCGAGTTTGAGGTGGGTTTGGTTGGTAGGCATCTCCGTGGTGGGCATCTCCAACACTGTCTGGGTACTGGTTAAGGACCCAGTCGAACACGAGTTACGAGTTTCCCATCTCGGCCCGAAAAAAAAGCCACTAAGAAAGCAAAATGATTGTCCATAACATGTTGGAAACATCGCCGCCATTGCGCTAAAGGCTGCAAACAGCCTGAGCCCTTCAAGATAATCTCCTTCGTCTTATCTTAGCGTGTGTAAAATTTGCCTGTTAATTCTTTTATTTAGTAATTATTATGTTGGATAAACGTGTTCGGAAATGAGTAGCCAGTTTCATTTTATCAATTTTTTCCAAGCAAGTTCACAAGGTTCACAGCTTTTTATCGTTTGCCTTTGTTTTTCTTAGATTTTGTTTCGCTCAATAGATAGTGACCTCCAATTTTATATTAATTGTACACCGAATTCCAGTGATAGTGCATAAAATTGGTACCGAATTCCACTCTTTGAGGTGGAGTGCTCCATCCTCAGATTATTTAGGTTACACCGGCACACCAGAAACTGCTAAAAATTATTTTTGAAGTGTTCAGCTCCACCGCTAGAGGGTACCGTTCACAATAATATCACAAAAACCTTTTTTTATAATGAATGACTATCATTGTACCAAAAATTTTAAATATTCGTAATCATTGGATCATTTTATGGAAGTTTACACCAGAATTTTTTGCTTTATCTTGTGAAAAAACAAGTAGGGGAGAGTGGGGAAGCTGATTCAATACAATTGTTATAATTTCTGTCCCGCACATAGATTTTACCAAACTTAGCATCATTAAAAAGGGAATTCAATGCCCAATAATAGTAGTTTGTGCAACTAGTGTGGATATGATGGTAATATCGCACGAGGACGAAGTTTGAATCGTTTGAATGTGATATGGACAATCCACACGAGTCGAACAGTATATTTTTTCTACGACCCACTTAAGAAAAAATCTACAAAATAAACATTCTAATAAACAGTAATATAACTTCAAATTGAAAATTTTTAACAATTTTATTCATAATTTCATCAATTGAATTTTATGTTTTCACTAATTTTTTGTGGTATACATACAGGTCTTAAATGTACAATTTGTATAATGTTACGGTTTTCCTTTTTAAATATGATATGCTGCTATAAGTAGATGTTGCCAGTCGGACTCCCACGCGAAGATTACCGTACCATTATCTATAATAATGAATATTCTGCTAAATATCTCAAGCGTCTACCTGATGTGTTTATCAATATCGAGCAGAATAATTATTTAAAAATAAAATTAACAATAAAAAAAATTTACTTCGCGGGGGATTGAACCCTGGTCTACCCCGTGAGAGTCTGGTATGTTTACCACTCGACCACCTAATGCTAATATATTATCTATAACGTCAGATGTATAACATAATTTTATAAAATCTGACGCCCTTCTGACATCATCTAATTACCCATTTTATTCTGTTTTTAGTATTTGTTGTTAATTTGTACGGATTATTTTACTCAAGTTCATTTTTGTAAATGAATATTCTTGATCCAGTGCTTCTAGGAGTGACTTTTTTTGACAAGTTATTTTGACGTTTCTTTTGAATTGAAAAAAAGATGAGTGACGGGTACTAAACGCTAATGCTGATTGGTGGATTTCATATTCGTTCTAGGATTTATATGAAATCATATCCGTTCAGTTAACCGATATGGCCTACATTTCCATTCTGTAAACTGAGCAGAAAATGGATGATATACATGTGGGTGTGGAAAAAATATTTTATCATCTTTCTACTCCAAATATTTCTTCGAAAGCTAGGTGGCGCCTGAGCAAAATCCAGTAATTTCACATGGAGGAAAATTGTGGAATAAAATTTGGTTAGGATTTAGGTTTCTATTAAAGAAATAATCACATGAAAAAGCTTCAATTCATAAATCGATCAAAAAATCGAAGATCAAATACGTTGAAGAATGAATTGAAGTCATGCGTTGGCAAGACAGTAATGTGAAGGAACAAAAACTAAAAATAAGCATTACAAAGACAGTAACTGTCATAATATCCTCGGGAGATACAGATAATGCTGCAGGTCAAAAATAGTATGGAAGGGTGGTATATGGATTGAAGGAATAAGCACAATTGATGGAAAAGACTTATTGGAGAGCTGCACTTAAAATTTTCAAATAGCGCTGTGATATAATGAGCAGAAGAATGAAGAATGAATAGAAGTCATGCGTTGGCAAAACAGTAATATGAAGGAACAAAAACTGAAAAGAAGCATCACAAAGACAGTTACTGTCATGGATGTATGGCTCCACAGAATCTTGGTGACTACCGAATAATAGGAGAGGCTTGTTGGATATCTCAAAATATATTTGAACAGATAGAGAGAATTTATTTTTGATGAGGTGACTAATTGCCACCGTTTCAAATCTATTGGGGTCCCCTGAATCTAGATAACTTTCCTTAGCTCAATATTTCTATAGAATAAATCAGCCTCTAGAAGATCCTCACAGCGCCTGGGACAAGAAGATGCACTGGCAAGGTATGCTCTGCAGGTTACTCTTCTACGTAAAAGTAATTTTGTCATTAGCTTTGCGTGCCTTTTAAGATTACAGCGCCCTATTTGAACACCTTCTACGGTTTAGGAGAGAAGGACATAGTAGTTATTCCAGACATCAATGTATATATAGTGTCAGTATGAATCCACGGAGTGGAAAATTTCGAATGATAATTCTGCGAAGAGTTTCGAGAAGCAGAAGAAACTGCTGTTAATCACCTCATGCACTGAAATATTTTTTTCTAAAATACTCGGTCCAAATAAGCTGAATAAATTTTCCCAATACTACCTCGGGAAATACAGATAAGGCAGGTAAAAAATAGTATGAGGAATGAAGCACAATTTATGAAAGGGACTTATTGAAGAACTGCATTAAAAATTTTCATGTAACGCTGTAATATAATGAGCAGAATTTATAAAACATCTAGAGTCCTTTCCTGTTCAGTTGCCAGTGAGATTTAATACTGACTCAAATAAACTGATGCTCAGCTAAAGTGGTTAACACTGAATTTCTTTTGAGCTGTAACTCCCTAATTCGTTTTTGGGCAATAATGCAATAGGATATCAGTTGTTTTTTTGTATAATACACAATAATAGTGGATCAACATTTTTTTCATTTTGGCTTGCTGCTTTTACTTCGTAGCTAATTCATTAATGACCTACTTTCACGATGCAGCCAAAAAAATTTAATAGCCGATGCTTTTGTGCTTCACATTGATTGGAAAATAAAACATTTCAACGATATTTCACGTATTTGAGAGGTAGCTTAAAAGCTGTTTTGATTTGCTAATAATACTCGATGGAAATTATCAGACCATGCATTTTTTTTAAATTTCGTGTTCATTTTTTAGTTTTGGCGAATTTCCAAGCCAAATAATAATTGTGAATACATGATGGCAAATAAGCTGTCTCACATAGAAGTGACCTCGAGAAAAACCTACTGGTTATTCAAAAACTTGTAGGTCTCCTGCAGCAAAGTGTGATTGAATTTAAAAACAATTTCACATAAACAATTTCACAGAATTCAACCAATCGAAGAGCAAAGCAAAAACAATCATCGTTTTCTCCAAAAACATTTGCGTATATTTAATATAACAAGTTTCAGTTCATTCACTCAAATAACACGAAGAGAAGAGTGAGAGCCATGGAAAAACGCCTATAGTTCCGATTTTGATTGATCCATCTCTCTAGACTTGGTTTAGAATCAAATATTTCCAGCTGTCGATAGGAAACAATGAGTTTACTTTCGCGTAATTCTCATCACTGATTGCAATGGTCGACTATTTTCTGATCGTTTCTGACATTTCCTTATTGTGGTTGGAGCAGACCTATAATATCCCCATTCACCGTATATGAATGGAATCCAACAGAATTATTCAACTCAATATAGCTCTATTGAACCCAGAAGCGGTTATTATATCGAAGAGCTCGAAAAAAGTAATTATTTAACAAATCATGAACTAACACTGGCAGTAGTGTGAAGGTGAATAAAAGGTTCATCAGATAAACAACCCTTTGTTTGACTTACATATTCCATCCTCTAATACGAGTAAGTGTGAAGTTTGTGAAGGTAGGGTGAACAAACAGAAAAATGTTTCACCAAATTGAATTAAAGTTGAACATACGGGGTGAATTTAATGATATAAATAATACAATCTTTTAATTCTACAGATGGAACTTTCTTAAGGGTGGAATAAAACAATTTAATTTATTTAAATCTTCGTTATATTTAAGCTAATGTTCAATGTAACTTGTCCCATGAGGCTGTGTATTCGTCTCTTCATCCCAGGATTCTCTGTCCTGGATCATAGCCCTGTATGTGGTTGCGAAGTAGTACTTGCGCAAGCATTCGTCAGACGCTTGAGCCAAAACTGGAATATCTTCCAGGAGCCGAAGCTTCTTGACGTGTCTGCACTCTCCCCCTCTTCGCACGTATCCCAGACGCTTCAAGCGCAGGAAAGCACTCCCCGCCTCAGCCTTGATCACATGGTGAAGAGGCCGAAGACCAAGGATCACTTCCATCGCAGCAGTTGGTGTAGTCCTCATGCAGCCAGTTGCCCCCAGACTGACCACCCTTTGAAGGCGTGTCTAGCGATCTAGCCGTGACCAAGGTTACCCTCGGCCACCAGACCAGAGCCGCATATGTGAGCATAGGCAGCATGATCACTCTATGAAACCATAGAGTGGCTTTCCTACAGGCCCAATACGTGTTTGTCACCTTGCTTAGGCGACTATCAAGATGAGCATTCCATGTCAGTGATTTATCAAGGATCACTCCTAGATACTTCACCTTTTGAGCCACCGATAGTGGTTCTCCACCAAGATGTAGACCCTCAGGTCTTATACCTCTGGTGAAAGCAACTATCTCAGCCTTGGCAGGATTTACTGCAAGTCCGTGTTCGTTACACCACCCATTCAGAGCCCTTTGCATGAGGTCCCTGAGAACGGTAATGTGCTTTCCAACAACAAGGACGACGATGTCATCGGCATACCCAATCGTTAGAAGGCACTCATCGTTTAAAAGGGTTATTGGTTCGTCAATTACTAGGTTCCACAAAGTGGGCGATAGAACACCCCCTTGCGGACAACCTCTAGCGACGATCATTTTCGCCACATGGTCTTTGCATGTGGCCTCTACTGTACGGTAGCACAACATGGCCCCAAGACAGTGAGTGATCATTGGCTCTATTCCATGATTTGCCGCAGCCCCACACATAGATCCTACAGGGGTGCTGTCAAACGCCCCTTGTATATCCAAGAATGCTCCCAGGGCGACCATGCCATTTTCCAGCGCCTTCTCCACCTGGGTTACCAGTTGGTGCAAGGCACTTTTGGTTGACTTGCCACACCTGAAAGCATGTTGGTTGTTGTGCAAAGGACACCTGAGCCCAACCTTTTCCTTCATGTACCGATCAGCCACCCTCTTCAGTGTTTTTAGCACAATGGATGTTAGGCTAATGGGTCTGATGTGGAAGTATGATAAAAAATGTTTTATTTATACAGTGCATAAATACGGAATTTTAGGGATATTAACAATAATATTAGGAAGCGTTTACATGGAAGTACAGAAGGTGGAATTCTATGAATATTACCAAAATTATTGAATGGGTTTACCTGGAAATTCATTCCCAAAAATCATTTCTAAATTCATCTTCTACAGATGAACAGGTTTAATAAAGGAGAATGGTTGATATCTATTTGGTCGTTGGGAAGATTTTCTGAATATTTATTTTTATTCATCTCAAGAGCTTTTAAAATATTCAATTTAAAGGATTCAGGTTCTAATCTCAAAATTTGGGTCGGAAGTGTGTTGGTTTGGTAATAAATGATTTGAATAGTTAGAATTCATTTTTTTGTTATCATACGTCGCTGGTGTTCTGAAATTCCAGTTTTAAAATTTCTAAGAGTTCTACCGATATGAAGTTTGTCACAGTTGTCATTACCCGATTTGTTCATTTCAATGGGTTTGAATGAATTGTATTGTAATCAGTTTTAATAAAAATATTCATGTCCTGAGTTTCAAGAAATGATTTAATTCTCAAGGATTATTATGCATTGAAAAGTATGTTGGACTTTCAAAGACAATTTTTATTTTCATCACAGGGAAATAACAGTCTGTTTCAGTATCTATTTATTTATATATTTCAGCACTACATGCCTATCTGGCCCTCGGCTTCGAGATCTTTCACGCTCTCTCTTTCCATTTCCTTCTGTTCCTCGCCTCATTTTCCCAGTTCCTAACCCCCACTGTTCTCAAGTCTCTCCTTACCTCTTCCAACCATTTTTTCCTTAGTCTTACTCTTCTCTCTTCACCACCTTTTCCACCTTCTAGCCTTCGTCTCACCCATCTATCTTCCGTCATTCTATCTATATGTCCCAACCATCTCGCTCTCTGTGCTTCAATTATATGGGTTATACTTGGGTGCTTATATAATTCTTAGAGTTCTTTGTTCGCTCTTTTTTTGTAGATTACATCTCCATCTCCATTAATTTCACTTTTCACTTTCTAAGCGTTCCCGTATTTCCAGTTCATTCTGCTCTTTTTGTTCATTGTCCAAGTCTCACAGGCGTAGGTGACTGATGGTCTTATTATGGTTTGGTAAATTCATATTTTAGCTGTTCGTGATATGTCTTTTGATTTCAACATATTTGATACCATTCCTGCTGCTTTACTACCTTTTGTTAACCTTTTTCCTATTTCCCTTTCTTCGTCTCTTTTATTTCTGACAATGACTCCCAACTATTCGATGCGTTCCACTTTTTCTATTCTGTAGCTATTATTTTCATTACAATTCTAAGTAATATCGGTTTCCTTATTACCATCTTTTCATTTATGATATAGTCAATTAAATTTGTATTCTAATTATTATCATTATTATCAACAACCATTGGTTTCATGTTATTTATTTCTGTGCTCTAATTATTAGTATTTAATGGGAATTTTCTCACTTCAATTTGAATACATAAGTGTGGAACTGTATTAGAAAGGACATTCAAGGATAACATAACTTAAAGAAATGGTTTAGTGAAAGGGATAAATAGGCTCAAGTGCTTAGGGATTGTTGGGAGCACAATTTCAAAGGAAACAATGGTGTATAAAGTAGTAGAAGATGATAACTGGAAAATTTCGAATTAACAGAAAAATAGAAGTCAAGTGGTTGAAAGGGATTTATTTTGGTGTAAAAAGGGAAATAGGTTCTTAAGCTGAAAACCTATTTTAAATAGCGTGGGAAACAACAATAAAGACGTGCAGGAAATTTGAATGTTATGGATAACAAATTGGGATGTAATTGTGGAGCAGAATTGAAAAAAAAAGTGGAGACCAATTATTTGTTCGTGATAACTGTACTGAGTGTATTATGAATCAGAGGAATGGTAAATTAATAGAAAAAAATTCATAAGACCTGAATACAATTTTTCTCTAATCCTGCAAAATTGTAGGATACAGATTGATGAAGAACACATATAATATACATAATAACTATGTTATTGACCTTCTTCTTTGATGAGAAAAACTGATTTCATATTTTTGCAAGTTATAGGTCCCTTCAAAACAAATCAAGGAATAAATCTAGAGACAAGGGGTAAGTATAAAACGACTAACCCAATTACATTCCAGATTCGGAGAGAGAAGACCGCTACCCATCTACCTGGTGGAGCTGATGCCTGAAGAAAAAGAGAAAATCCAGAAAATCCAACACGTTCAGAACGTAAGGATCAGGTGGGAAGACCAAAGAAGAGTCAAAGGGCCGGCGCAGTGCTACAACTGCCAAGGCTTCCACCACGGACAGCGACACCGATCCAACGAGTGCCCACGACCGAAGACCAAGCCGGCCACCTACGCAAACTGCCAGGGAGAAAACCCAGCAAACTACGAAGGATGACCCCAACAACTAGAAGACAAGGACAACAGCAACAGCAGTGAAGAAGACAGGAGTCAGCTACGCCCAAGCCACAGCTAACAAGAAAACAACGACGACAACAACGAAACAACAGATCCTAGAACAGGTGACAAAGCTATTAGCTCAGCTAATGGCTTAAAGTCGCTTGTAAGAGATCGGAAGAGAAGAAGACACACTCTATAAGGGT
Organism: Galerucella tenella; assembly: GCA_910591685.1. Lineage (NCBI taxonomy): Eukaryota > Metazoa > Arthropoda > Insecta > Coleoptera > Chrysomelidae > Galerucella > Galerucella tenella. The sequence continues at coordinate 21,331 of CAJUYH010001849.1, forward strand.
GTTTTCAGCCGAAATTTCCGGCTGAGGACGCACTTTGTAGAGGCAGCGCAAACACACACAACGGAAGACCGCCGAAGAAAAAACCACCGAGGTTACACGGCCAAAGAGAAGACGGCTCGCCCCCAGCTGCTAGCCCTTTTAGCTATGGACGAGCTGTACGCCGAAACGCGAACTATGACGATGAGATCCATCGGAAAAGAGGGGGGGAAGTGGTGGAAGTCTTCCCCGGAGATGTACCTCGCTTAGAGGGGAACATCTTGGGTGGGACGGGCACATCTAGGTTGTGTGTGTGTCAAAACACATAAACAGTATCAATTTGGTTAAATTCTAATGAAAAAGTGGCATGGTATCGGAAGTTCGTAAGCTTCTATTGTCACATATTCTTGAAGCATAGTAAGTATTTATGCATTTTTCACTTAATTTCCTACATAACAGTCCTTTTTTTAAAATTGAGAATATAATTTTAGATTTTCAATACCTCATTCCAAATACCCCATTTGAGGAATAATTGGGTGAAATTTGTCAAAAAAGAAATTGAAAATAGTTAGGAAGCTTTAAATTTGTGTTGGCGCCACGCTACTAAAGGTTTGATAATACAGCAAACCCAATATATTACAGCCCGGTTTATTTTTACTTCTGACAGACGCATTACCACGAATACTGTGGTATTCAATAATAAAATGTTTTATTTTACAAACTTCTCGAATGTTCAATTGAATAGAACCTTTTAAAGAAGAAAAATTGAAATTCATTGAATTCATCGAACTATAGCCATTCGTATGAAATTCTAGAAATACGTTTTAAGTTTGGTGTAATTTAATTTATCTGGATGAAACAGTTTGTAACTCTCTCCTTATTTCTTTCTCTTTGTGTTTGTATTAGTGGTGAAATTTGAATTTTAAAGGATCACATTAGGGTGGTGAGATTATTTTTGGGTCAATGAAATCGTTTGGAAATTCGTTTTATCTTCAGCAAACAAAGCAAAAGGCTTGACCAGTCCGTATAAAACAACTCAAAGTAATCCGGATCTTTCATTATAAAATATCAAAAATAAACGTTTGTTTTCTTCAAACAACCACATGCTCTTGTGATATTGGTACATTTATTTTTTCCGCGATCATCACAAAATTTGGAAATCCTGAAATTCTCTCTATACAAAGTATAATGTTGCTTATTGAATGTTCACCTAAGGTCATTGTGATTGAGCTCTCTGGTAAAAATTATACTTTAATTTTCATTCAAAAATATTCGTATGGTGCAAATGGAATGAATAAATTCGTTATTTCGTAAGCAGGCAATTTTTATTTTTAAACAGGCCATTATACATCGCACAGGCAGAAGAGTCTTTGCCGCTTTTATTGACTTGAAGCGCGCATTTGACTCTATTAATCATCCCCTCTTATGGCAAAAATTATTTAAGCTGGGTGTCAGTTCTAAATTTATTCGCCTAGTCAGAGCTCTGTATGACAAATCCTCTTTTTGTGTAAAAGTTAACAATGAATACTCTAAATTCTTTGAAATAAATGAGGGCGTTCTGCAGGGAGAACCATTGAGTCCCTTGCTTTTCTCACTATTCATTGCTGATATTGACGACTTTTTCAGAAAATCTGGTATGGTCGGAATTAATATTGATAACAGGAATGATTTGTTACTTCTGTTGTATGCGGACGATTTGGTTATCCTTGCTGACTCTGAAATAGATCTGGCTAGGAAGCTACGCACCCTTGAACAATATACTTGCCTCAACAAACTTACTGTTAATAATTCTAAATCTAAAATTATGTGTTTCTCGAGAGGCGGCCACAAAATAACAAGAAATTACAAATTTCTGTTCAACAAATTAGAAATCGAGATGACTAACCACTATACATACTTAGGGGTTACTCTCACTTGTTCTTCATTATTTCGCGAACACGCAATGAATACCTCTTCTAAATGCAAACAAGCCATAGGTGCTGTCATGAATATGCTTTCACGTTCAAAAACAACTTCCTGGCAATCGCGCATAACCCTGTATCATTCCATAGTAATTAATACACTTGCCAACTCGGTCCCTGTCTGGGGTCTGCGTTATCTTAACATTTTTGAAAAAACCCAAGTTGGTTTTTTCAAAAGATTGCTCCTATTACCGCTAAACACTCCTGATTATTTAGTACGCCTTGAGGTGGGTGTTGTTAGGCTTGATTATACGGTATTTAAGTTGTGCCTCAACTGGTTATTAAAAATGTTTTTTTTGCAAACACTAGATTGCCAAAGATTGTCTTTCTCAGGCTCTTAGAGTTAGAGGACTTTGACAACCCCTGCTATAACTGGGCCCTACAAATGAAACAGATTTTTATAGATCTCGGGTTGAACGACATGTGGAATAACCTCTCTTTTGGTTCACTAAAAAGCCATTACGATACAATTCTTGAGAATTTTAAACAAAAATTGTATAGTTCCGACTTACAACGCCTTGCTAATAGTAATTACTGTGTAATATATAAACATTTAACAGTCACTTCAGGTCCTGCAGATTATCTAACTAGTAAACTGCCGATTAAATTAGTTCGAATATTTTGTCAGATCCGTTTATGTTCGAAGACT
>CAJUYH010001849.1:23926-45014 GCA_910591685.1 Galerucella tenella
AGAAGAAATTTGTACTCTGTGCAACTCGCGTCAAAATGAAACACTTGAACATATTGTGCTTCAATGCAGGATGTATGATTGTATTAGAGTGCAAATTATTAAAAATCTGCATAATTTTGATGATTTCATTGCCTTATTAAATACTCCTTCCTTGGCGGATTTCAGGCAAATTTCGAATTATTTTATTGGCGTACTCAAAATTCGTTCATTTATTATAAATGAATAGCTTGGGTTTTACACAAATATTGTTTTCGCTCTTTTATTGTTTATTTTCATTGTGTTTTTGCCGCATGAACTGTGTATTTATTTATAGACTCTGTTCCGGATTTCTTGCTATATTGATTTGTATCAATTTGAAGCAATAAAGATATTATTATTATTATTATTATTATATACAAATAATAATAAAAAGATAATTGGATGATTGGACCATACTTTTCCGAAGAAACCTAACAGGTCCTGGTTATTTGGAATTTGTTTTAAACCTCTTGCTTTCCGAATTGAACCAGTTGTTTCCAAACAGAAATTATTTATGGCTGCAGCAAGATGGTGCGCCTCCACAATATGCTGTCTTGGTTCCCAACTACTTGAATGTGTTTTTCGAAATCAGTGGATAGGTCGAAGAGGATCAATGGAATGGTCGCCTAGGTCACCTGATTTGACTCCTATTGATTTCTTTTTACGGGGATACTTGAAAAGTGAAGTGTACCAAAGTATGAATAGGTATTTAACAGACCATTCAAATAATGAATTGAAACACCAACATTTCCATTTAAAAATAGTGATGACGTCATCACGTTCACGTAGATGACATGGTTCCATACGCTCGCTTTCGAATCGCGCCCGTCACTCACATCGAATTTTTACTCTAACCTGGTTAGAAAATAAACAATGCACACTTTTTCGTCCGTAGTCAGGTACTGATGATTTAAATAATAGTGTGATTATGTTGATATAGCAATTAGCATGAAATTTGGTCCGGGCAATAGCTCCGAAACTAGCTCTTGTCTTCATGGTTATTGTCAGCTTATTCACTATTCTTGAAATCATAGAGGACCGTATTTTGCCTTGTTTGTTCAATCAGCCTCTCGTCAATCATATTTAAATCACTCCTTCATAATTAATTGTATAAAATATTCACATCCACACTACCGATACTCTTCCCTTAACGTTTCATCCTGTTCGATGGAAAATATGTTTTTACTAATATTGAACGTGAAGGATTGGAAAAGGAATGTTTGCAGAACGGTATGTTTGTATACTTAATTCACATCAAATTATATTTCATGGAAAAGGAAAGGAAGTGAGAATCAACCCTATTGCTCCGCTCCTCATGCCCGAGGTACCTTGAGTACTGGACCTGACGTTTGTGAGAACAACCTATCTCACTTGCTCGAGCATGACGCCCGAACGTCCTTTCACACTTTGTTTCTTCATGAGGACATTTCGTAGATCAAATCCTAGTTCTGATATATAAGCTGAAAATTGAAAAAATAAGCCATTCAGGATTCGAAGTTTGAACCTTCTTTGCCTCGAAGCCCTCACGTAATCTCACGGATAGCTCCTGCAGATATTTTAAGATACCCTCATAGCGACAGCGTCTTACATTTACACTCACACGTATTATGCTTAACAAAAAATATGTCGTGTCTTTGCTGATAACATTTTTCAAAGTACAAGAAACATTTTATTAGTTAACAATTTTAAAAATTTTGAGTAGCCAGAGTTCTGTATTTGTATCTGTAGAGTGGGGAGGGTGAGTGTAGGCTAACAGCACTTAGGCCACATATGAAATATTTCTTCGGCGCCAGCTTCCCAGGGTGATCCTAGCAAGACTGCATCCTTTTATTCCATCCCATCTTTAAAGGGATTGAACATGGATGTAACGTTTGGTTCCGCAATTGTCGAAGTCTTTAGGCCGTAGGTGGCACTGGGTCCTAAAAATTTTAGTCCAGCCGCTTCCCTGTCTAAACAATCGGCAATGCGATTACCTTTACTCCTGTCGTGCCCTTTAACCCACCTCAGGATAATATTGTTATCTGCCGAGGCGTTAGCTAAATCTTGGTGGCACTCTAGTACTAGCCAGAGTTGAAGCAATACATGCTATTTTTCGTCAATTAATCATAATAACAACATTCTGATGTAATATGGAGCTCGCTTTGCCATCAACTGAATAATTGAAGGTAGGTCCTTTAAAAAAATATAAGTTATTTAAATAACGATATTAATATCTATCAAGCAATAAATTTATACTGTTATTGAATAGATGAGGCTTTCACTTGATGAAGATCCATACTGAAGGATAAAATAAAACAATTTAATTTGTGTAAATCTGCATAATATGTTCAATGTAACTTGTGACGCTTTTCGCTAACACAGAGGCTTTATCAAACGAGTGAAAGTCCAATGAAAAATTTTCAATTTATTCAGTGAATAAATATATTCATAGAAAGTCATTTGTATAGAAAATAGTCTGTGTGAATTTATCAATATAAAGTGAATAATCTATAAAATCTCGCATGTATAATTCAAATGCACTGAGATAGAATAACTTTTCAAACCCATCAACATTATTGAAGCGATAACTCTTTCCGCGTGCACATGTACAATTACCAATAGTCGAAACAAGCTGTATCCCATTGTCTAGCTAGAACAAAGGATAATGCGCTGAAACCATTCCAGAGTGCTTAATATAAGTTAATTCTCTCTAATAATTTATCGAACTCAAAACAATGTCTGAAATATATATCTCGGTTTTCTACTTTAACAGCATTTGTTTCATACACCTATAAATATTTGTTGTTCCTGGTGCTATTTATCATACCAGAAATATGAGAACGGAAATCGTGTAGCCTATGGTCGTATGTGAGATATAAAAGGAAAATTCATGTCGCTGGCCACCGCGATGATGCGGGTGTTGTTTTGTATCACGGTCAGCTTTGATCCGCTTTCGGCCTCTCTTACTGCCTCTATCGATTCATACTCCTCGAAAAAAATAATATATATTTCGATAAGCTTCAGTAGTTATTTTGTATTTTATGCTTCAGCTTGGTTTTTTGATACAGAGAAGTCTTAAAAACACTCAGAATTAACATAATAGGTGAGTTTTTTACTGTTATATCAATCATGAACAAAAAGTTAACATTTCTTCGATGTCGACAAAAAAGAAGCGACATATACATTTGAACTAACTCTAATTAGAGCTTAGCAACATATGATTAAATTTAGAACGATGTGCTCATTACCATGTGATGTTAAAAAAATGGTATTACTTGAATAATACTGTAAGATTGATTTATGTACTACGTTCTGGAACACTCCAGGATAGGCCTACGCCTTCATTTTGAACCCCTCATTAATAACATAAATAATAGCTGTTTGTATAACAAGGTTACTATGAATTAATTATTCAAGGGAGGAAAAGGCACTTTACCCCCATGTTATACATGGGGCAAATTGACGAAACAAGCTGCAGATGGATAGACTGCATGCTGAGAGACCGAACGATCTTTTCAACTTTGATGGGTGAAACATTATCAGCCCGGGTTTCAAGGGGGTGTCCTCAAGGAGGAGTCCTGTCTCCTCTAATATGGAACCTTGTAATGGACGGACTGATAGGGAGACTCAAAAAGGAACACCATACTATCTTAGGATATGCGGACGATCTGGTCATCATATCACAAGGCAGATTCAATACTACGGTCAGAGAGCGCATGTAACAGGCTCTGAACATAGTAACAAAATGGACGGAAGATGTGGCTTTAACTATAAGTCCCACCAAATCAAACATAGTACCCTATACCAGAAGAAGGGACCTGGTGGGATTGGAACCACTATTCCTTTAAGGTACGGAGATTCCAATGGTTATGGATGTTAAGTATCTCGGGGTGATTATTGACTCGAGATTAACATGGACCAAACAAATGGAAAAGGTAGCAACAAGATCGGAAACCACATCAATGATGGCAAGACGAGCTTGTGGGAAAACATGGGGGTTGAGTCCGCGAATGATACACTGGATATACAGTGTAGTGGTTAAACCCATAATAACATATGCGTATTTGGTCTGGTGGACAAAGACAACACAAAAGAACGCAATGATGAGACTAGGCAAGGTGCAAAGACTTGCTTGTCTCAGTATTGCAGGAGAGAAGCACGCCAACAGCAGCACTGGAAGCCTCATCTGGCCTTCTTCCATTACATCTCGTGATAATGGGGGGAACAAGGATGGGGCTATTTGGGCAGCAAAATAACCTGAGCAACAAAATAGCTAGATCAGGACACATATCCATTAAGTGGAGCCATTTTAGATATGAAAACAGACTATATGGCCAATAAACTTCTTCTCAGTCCCAAATATGAGGTAGAAATACCTCACAGAAAGGACTGGCAAGATCCAAGCAGACTGAAGCTTCCCCGAGAAGAGACCTGGTACACAGACGGGTCACAGACTGGGGAAGGGACAGGAGCAGGTGTGTATAGTGAAATGAGAAACACAAGATGCTCCTTTTCACTAGGAGAACATACCTCTGTATTTCAGGCAGAGAATGTGTCAGAATTAACAAATATAGGACTGACACTCATAGGATGAACATACTAACTGACAGCCAGGCAGCCCTTGCAGCTTTAAACAGCCGCAACATCCAGACTGGTAGAAGAATGCCAGAAAGAACTGAGTGAACTGGCAGACCATATTAAAGTAAGATTAGTGTGGGTGCCGGGACATAACGGTATTTCTGGAAATGAACAAGCTGATGAACTCGCGAGAAGAGGTTTAGCATCAGCATATGTTGGACCAGAACCAGCTCTTGGGACCACAAAGAAGGTAGTCCGAGGGCAAATACAAAAATGGGTACAAAGTCAACATAGACTTCAGTGGAGGAACACTCCAAAGCAGGTACATAGTAAAACCTTCATAGGTGACACATGTGTAAAACGGGCCGAAGAACTACTGAATATCAGTAGGAATGAGCTAAGAATTATTACAGGTTATTTAACGGGTCATATCCCGGTGAAAGATCACCTGCATAAAATAGGGTTATATATCAGCTGCAGATTTTGTGGCATGAAGACCGAGATTGTAACCCATATCTTATCTGACTGTGAGACAGTGAGAGCTGAAGCCAACCCAGTTTTCGTGATATTTTCACTAGCAACATTATTATACAGCGCAAGACCACCCACATAGGTATATTTCGAAGATATAATGCTAGATTATTCTTAGGCTCTCATATAGGCCATTTTATTTTTATTAGATCCATCTTCATGATCATTTCTTTCTTAGATACCATCCATGTTCTGCATTTTGAATTGGACGCCTCTGTAGATTTGCATAAATCATTGATGAAGCCCCAACAGTGGAATGACGGTGGTTGATTGGTAGGATACCCGCAATTGCACCATAATCTGTATAATTAAATATAAGTTCATCTTAACTTTGTCAGGTTATGTTATGTCCAGAATGAAATATCCATAATTTGAAATGAATATCACATAAAAGACACAAAACATTCAGACAGTCCTCAGTTCTAATGATTTTTAAAGATGTTTTAACATGAACTCCCTAAATTGTGTTCCAAAAACGCTTTTCCTTTATATAACTTACTTGCCACCATCATTCCCCAACAGCAGATTTACTTCTTTTTCAGCTCTATCCTAAATAATTCCTAGATATCGCAGGATAATGATTATTCTCTCGCCTTATAAGTTTTGGAAAATATTTTTCAAAGACACTGACCGTTGAACTAAGTAGCAACAACTACTTCACGAACTATAGGCACCGACGGATATTGAATTACACTTCAAAGTCAAACGGGGTTGATATATCTACAAGATATTTAACACCAACCATTCTGGTTTGCAATTAGGAGGAACAACATAACATGTAGACCGGCTTCGGCGTATTTGCGCCTCATCAGTACAAGTTGTTGCTTCTTAGTTGAACGATCAAAGTCTTTGAAAAATATTTTTCAAAACTTATAAAGCGTTAGAATAATAATTATTCTGCGATATCTATTAGTAACGCGCTTTATTAAACACGACAATATTACAGGAAACTATAATACAGTGGAGCCCCGATTATCCGGCCCCCCTGTAATCCGACATGGTCTATTATACATACATACATACATAATGAAGTATAATTTTTACTTCAGAGTACATACATATATATAACATGAAGAATCTTATCATTGGATCTGTCGGATTACAAGGTACTCTTTTGTAAAAAAATCCGGACTATGGGGGGTCTAAGGCAGTACTCAATTATCAGACAAACTCGCTAATCCGACACTGCACTGCAAACTGTTTGTCGGATTACCGGGGCTCCACTGTAATACTTTGAATGATTTTTATGTATTTCATACCCTAAAGGTTCACTAGCTGCGATATTTTCTTCAACAAATTCTCTCAGATTTGTACTGCACAAGTAACATCATCGATTTCATATGTGAGATACCTACATAAAGCATCCAACTTCATCCAAGAAACTATATTTCAAATATACAAAGGAAAACTGCTATACAATAGATCATAAATAACCTTTATTTCAATATTATTCCTCAATTTTATATCGTAACTGTGTTTACAGGACCTTAAACTTCAGTATCTCGGCAATATCATTGCAACTTCCCGATTCAATCTCAATTTGGTCACGTACGCTTAAAATAATGTGCTTTCTGCACTTTTTTTATAACATGAAATACACATTTTATACATCATCTCTAAACTTCAAATGTACTTTCCATCACTCTAGGAAAAAAATGCCATCAACAACTTCCGGAAAGTAATTAAATATTTTCTGCACATAGCGCAGTGGAATACATATTTATTCATAAGTCAAAGCCGACCGCCATGAAAACATTGCAAATAGGACCGTTTTAAACAACAGTATAACGTGAATACGTATACATATTATCTATGTCTGCTTGTAAACATCCAAAACTGACATTTCTGTATGACATTACAACACTGAAATTTTGTACGCGAATGGAAATACAAATACACATTTAAAAGTCAACTGCGATTTAATGTTTGTGAATTTGTTGATTTACATGGATATAATCTCTTCATACGGAGAATAACGCCAAATACACGCGCCAAAACGGGATATTGGTTACATTTTTAGCAATCAAAATATTTCAAAGAGTATGTGGTTAGTGAAATGTCATCGACCGTAAGTTAATCCAATTAGTGGTGAGTGGAAGTTGTATTGGAGGTTGTAGGGGGGAATTTACAAAAAAAAACATTTTGCACATTATCACTGGGAAATAATTGAAATTATCATCAAAAGCTCCTATCATACCCAAACAAAAATGTAAGCAATATTATAACTACTATAGTCAAAAGCGCTTATATCGTGCGGGTTCAAAGGTCACTAACCATATGTATCAAATCAGAAGACACAGAGGTTACCAAAATGTGAGCTTACAAATATACCCAGAGAAAAGAATGCTGATTGATGTTTCCTGCACACTGGTTGACGAATTTCCCTTTTTTTATTCATTCTCGAAATAATCTATCAGATTAAGTAACATTTTTGTTTACTTGAGGATGTAAAAGAACCGGAAAATTGCTTCTTGATATTCATATTGTTACTTTGAATTGGCAAAGTCACAAAACTGACATTTAAATAAAAACTGGTGAAAAACTTTTTTAAATCGCTGAAAATTTTAAACATATCCTTTTTTCTACCGTCAAAATTGCATAAGTCTGTCTTATTCATCTTACGGATTTTATTGCAAAGTTATGATTAAACGCAATAAAAAAAAAAAAAACGGTGAGTATGCCTTTGTTGAATCGTATGACCAGCATAATAAGACTGCATTTGACTTATACTATCGAGTAAGAATATGAAACAAAAAAGAAAGCAACTTCAGTGAAATTATAGAAAGGAATCTATAAAGCACATTTGTATATATTAAATTGTTCAGACCCTAAGCCTGGGAAATCACCAAATGAGGTATCATCATCACAGACAATTTTTTTTCACTTGCTGTAATCTACATAGATTTTGGAAAACATTGTTTTTTTAACGATTAAGCCAATCATAAACAAATGAAAATATTTTCCAGATTACCAAATGGCTTCAAAGAACATTAAACAAAATGTGAAGTCAATAGAAAATTTCCTATTACTATTTGAAGATCAAATGTTAATTTTATCAAAAAACTAAGTCGGTCATTCGATTTTTCGTACCAAGATCATTTATTTCGAATTTTAGAGTGGCGCTCAAATGAGGCGAAGAATTTATTAAATACACGATACTTACCCAATATCAATGAGCTGATAGGTGTCCCGTTACGTCAATGAATCTGGAAAAAAAGAACAGAAGGATATTATGGTTGAAATAATACCCTTCTTCGTGTGCGTCATCGATTGTTAATGGCTTTCTAACACATTACGTAGGAAGAAATGGAAAAAAGGCAGGTCTGTGATTTATCCTAATCAAAATATTACAATAATGAACCGTTTGAATGTTTTACAAACGTTAACCCTAATCTTTGACAAAAATTTGATTGGTTGATGTTTAGATTACGCGCCAGCGCAACCTATCAATCGGGAGCTCAAAATACTACGAAGGCGTTACTTTCGTAGCGGCAATGTGTCTTACGTCTTTCTCTACTGTCACACTGACAGTTCTTGACAGGTCTGTACTTTGTTGTTCATGGTCAATTATTATTTATGAAGAGTGAATATTAATCATATTGTTTTATTTATATGGATAATACAAAAATATGCTTGAATACACGCAAAAACATCAGTATTTTGAAAGTTCCCAAGTATTTTTAGTTAGAAAAAGAAGCTGGTAATTATTAATCGCATAGACTTTTCCAATTTTTGCTAAATACAATCCTGATGATCTTATTTATCAAATTTAGGGTAAGCTATATGTCAAAATAGCAAATAAAATAAGCGACATGCCGAAAACCCGGATATACATCACAATCGATGACGCACACCAAGAAAGGTATTATTTCAACTTTAGGTGTGGTATGGTTGAAATAATACCCTTCTTGGTGTGTGTCATCGATTGTTAATCTCCTTTTATCACATTACGTAGGAAGAAATGGAAAAAAGGCAGGTCTGTGATTCATCCTAATCAAAATATCACAATAATGAAACGTTTAAATGTATTAGAAACGTTAACCCTAATCTTTTACTCACAAAAATTTGATTGGTTGCTTTTCAGATTACGCGCAAGATTAACCTATCAATCGAGGTTCTAAAATACTATGAAGGCGTTACTTTCGTAGCGGCAATGTGTCTTACGTGTTTTTCTACTGTCACACTGACAGTTCTTGTCAGGTGTGTACTTTGTTGCTCACGGTCAATTATTATTTATATTATTATTTATTTGAAGTGAATATTAATCTTATTGTTATATTTATCTAAATAATACAAAAATATGCCTAGATACACGAAAAAACATCAGCATTTTGAAAGTTCTGAAGTATGTTCAGTTAGGAAAAAATTCTGATAATTATTGATTTCATGGTCTTTTCGAATTTGACTGAATACGATCCTGATGATTTTATTTATCAAATTTAAGGTTAGCTTTATGTCAAAATAGCAAATAAAATAAACGACATGCCGAAAACCCAGATATACGTCACAATCGATGACGCACACCAAGAAGGGTATCATTTCAACTATATATCTCATCATTCCACATTAAAAAATGGAAATAAATTGATATAGTATATTAGGTATCAAGAACGGTAAGGGTTGTTTGGAGGCTGAGCGTAGCGAAGCCTCCAATTTTGCTGGAGACCGGTATTACCCTTAACGTTCGAAATGCTTATACCATTTTTTGCGCGATCGTATTAAAATATTCGAATTTCGAATAAAATAATTAAAATTTCTTCGAAATTAACGAAATGTCAGAAGTGACATTTATACTTCTCGATCAGTTTAAAATTTAATTTGCATTTTGGTGAAATTGTTTTCATGCTATTTATTACTTTTTATATTGTTCTGTTCGATTCTGTTCATTAAAAAATATCAATCTTCTTATTTTCTTTGTTTATTTTGTATAATGAATGAAGTAATATATTATTAAGGACCACTTAAATTGTATGTAGGGCTAAGACGTAGTTTATTTACCGACGTCTGAACGGTAAGTAAATCACTTACCGACGTGTTAGACTTAGAAACCAGTAAACACAACCTACCGACCTGACAACCAATGCTGTAAATAAACAAAAAAGATCGATCGCGCAAAAACTATATAACTGCAGTAAATTTTTATGGTATCTATTGTAAGCTTGGCATTGAAATTAAATTGTTTCTATGGCAGAATAATAATTATTCTAACGATTCATGAGTTTCGGGAAAATATATTGTTGTTAAATATCTTGTAGATATACCAGCACCGTTTGACTTTGAAGTGTAATTCAATAGCCATCGGAGCCTATAGCCCGGGAAGTAGTTGTGGCTCCTCAGTTGAACGGTCACTGTTTTTGAACAATATTTTCCAAAACTTATAAAGCGTTGGAATAATTATTATTCTGCGATATCTATTGGTAACGATCTTCATCAAATACGACAATATTGCAAGAAACTTTATTAATACCTCAAATTGTTCCTATTTCATAAAAAGAGCGTTATTTCTTCGATCGCAAAGTGAGCTTTGTCTGAAATTTCTCACAACGTACTACTACTAACCATCGTTAAAGGAGCGAAAATCAAGAATAAAGGAGTAGTGAAACAACAATACTAAAACAAACGGATATTAAACATATATTCATTACAGTCCACCACAAGCCAATTGGGGATTAGTGGATTCATAAAGGGTTATTTCTGATGCAGCTTCCGTATCGGATACACCGAAACCATATTGTTGAAATGATGTTTAAATATTAGGGAATCAATTGGAAATTGAATTAAATTATAGAAAATTACGTGATATATATTCTTGGTAATATTGTCTTTATGTCACATCACTCCCAATGGAACGGTAAGTAATAGCGAAATGATGAAAGTATTTTGGAATATACAGAATGCTCCAATAAAGTATGGCAGATCCAAGTTATAATTTTCCTCGTAAGACACCCTATATTTTATTCAGTTTTCTAATACTTTGTGAAAAAAAGCAATGGATTGATAAGGATTTCCAATACATGCACAAAAAGTGTTATTTTTCCTTTTTTCAAAAAGAATAGTAATTTATCACTTTGGATAGAGCTAGATGTTACAAAAATTCATAAACTAAACATTTATTAACTTCAATGAGTGATCAAAGTGCTGGCCATTTGTTTTTGACAATTATACAATCTCTTTTCGAAGCTACGAATAGAATCCTGGATCATTTGTGGAAGAATTTTGATACGTATGAGATTCTTTAAGCCGTTCAAGTTAGTTGGCCTGTTAACATGAAGGCGTTCTTTCAGCTTCAGAGAAAAAATCGAGTGGTATCAAGTCGGAGGATATTGCCGGCTACTCAATTGCACCTCTTTGACCAATCCATCTCTGATGGAGAATTGTATTTGAATTTAAATATAACGTCTGTTTGATTATGTGAAAGTGCGCTATCCTGTTCAAAGTATACGTTCTACGAGATATTATAATATTATAATGGTAGAATTTCCCATTTCTTTAAGATTCAGTATCACTATCAACCTGTCAATAACGGGAGAAATGCGATTTGTGAATTTTATTGAAATAAATTGATATTTTTTCTATTTTCAGCTAGAGTCGAGTGTTTGAAAATGATAAAATTTGTTTTTCAACATGGAAGACTAGAAATGCGGAATATTTAAAATATTTGCCAACTTTACGATATTACGAATTCTGTACAAAATAGCAAAGAATTCCAAGCCCGAAAACCCGTCATATAATTTTATTATAGCATAATTCGTCACATTCAGTGAGTTCAAGAGATATAGGGTAAACAGAAGATATAAAAATGCAATAAACACGGTTTATCTCCAGAAATAAAACGTATTCGAAATATTGCAACAACAAAAAAAGAAATTGAGACTTTAACGGTCGGAAAGTGCAACTTCCATTTCTTTTTCGTTCCAATTTAAAGTTCCAAGTAGAAGCTTAACTTTTCCATGAAATAAAAATAAGATATCAAGATTACTTCGGAGAGGTATTATATATATATATATATATATCTCCTTTGAAACTATTTTCCTATTATTTAATCGCTTCAATTGAAATTCTCTCACTTTCTATTTCAGAAAATTATTGTGTCTACAAATTATAGACCTATAACATTAACATCATCAATTGGCAAAATTCTGGGAAAAATATTCAGAAAACGCTTAGTAAATTTTTTGGAGAAATATAATATACTTTCTACTAACCAGTATGGCTTTCGAAAGGGAAAAGCCTCAGAGGATGCTATTATGTCTCTGGTGGAAAACGTCTACAATGTATTGGATAAACGAGAACCTCCATTATGTGTCTTTATTGACCTTTCTAAAGCATTTGACACAATGGATTATGCTTAAAACGTTACATTTTATGGAATATGATTTTGTCAAGAGTTTTTTAAGTATCAGATTACAATGTGTTCAGGTTGCTGATGTCATAAGTGAAGCCAAAACTGTTACTTTTGGTGTACCCCAAGGTACTGTACTAAGACCAGTTCTATTTACAGTGTACATCAACAGCTCACTACATCTAAATTCTAAAGGCAGAATCATAAGTTTTGCTGGTGACGCCGCCATATTGAGAAAACGTGGAGAGCACTCAAGAATACAGCTGAAAAAGATTCCCGAACTGTGACAAAATGGCTTGAATATAACAAACTTACACTAAATGTCGATAAAACAAAGTATATGCAATTTGCAACCTATACCACTCTATAATAACGGCACAAAATAGCTATTTATGCCATCAGTAACGAAATGCCTAATTTTTTCTAATTTTGACATATAAAGTGACACTTTTTAAAACTGATTGACATTATGAAACGTCTCACTTATTGTAACTAGTTGCATGAAGTAAAATTTTATGCAATTGGTGACGAAAAATGTATTTCAAAATTAGTGACAAAAAGAATTATTCTATTTATTAAACTGTTATGATACAAGTTAAGAACATGAATTATGAATTAATTAATTATTATAAATATTGATAGTACAATTATTGCAATTATTCAAATTAATTCCCGACGACATATTTTTTTCATTGCTTGAACTTGCTGTTATTTGGGAAGCGGCGCACATTGCATTAGATGTTTCACCAAATATTTCTTGCGCGATAGGTTTTTTATTATTTATGGAATTTTCAACATATCCCTCCGCAACAGAGGTAGATTCACAACCTCCATGCCTCTTCAATTTTAAAATATCAGCGCCACTGCCTGCTAGGAAAGTGGCAAAGCTTCTTCTTAAGCAGTGGCCAGTAGGTATATAGAACAGGATTTGAAAGACCAAGAAATTGTGCAATAACTTTTGGCAGACTTCTGAATGTGTTAATTCCCACAGGATTCATGGTAAATTTTCCATTCGCATATAATACAAAAAATCTGTTGTGTTTAAGAACCTGGGGACGCAACTTAATATATTTTCTTAATATTTCAACAAGATTCGTATTCTCAATGTCTCCAGTGGTAATTGCAAGCTGCTGTATAACTTCTGTTTTTGAAGGAGGGATATCAACACGAAAATGGCTTCCTTCGTCTATAACATTTTCAAGAAAACATATTTGTATTCTGTGTTAATTTTAATTTATTAAAATCGCAGAGCGCTTTCGGCTGTTAAGCCATCTTCAGTGCTTACCTGCAAGTAAGTAATAAAGTTGGAAAATGTAATAAGAAGTAGGTAAAGTAACTCACTTTGTGACGTCAATGTGTTGTCAAAGTTTCTTGTAAAAATTACCTGACGAGTAAGTAATTCTTTACCTACTTCTTATTACATTTTCCAACTTTATTACTTACTTGCAGGTAAGCACTGAAGATGGCTTAACAGCGCTCTGCGATTTTAATAAATTAAGATTTACACAGAATACAAATATGTTTCCTTGACTTCCTAGTCATGTGTACTCAGCTATAAAGATATTCACCCATAACATTTTCAACTGAAAGAAATGTTAATTCTGCTTTTCTGCATGCTCCTGCAATTCCAATTATCATTGCAGCCTAAGCCATTAAATATTCTTTGTTGTCATCAGCTTTCACTGAAAATTTGGCAAAATCTTCTTTAATAAAAACTTTTTAGCACTGTACCCGACCGCTTGCCTTTCAATATATACTAAGTACCAAATTTGTATATTTTTTAATATCAATATTCCTTTTCAGATTTAGTTCAGACCTTAACATTGAGTAAAGTGTCCATAATGTGGAAACTTTTAGATCTTTCTCACCCTCAAAATATGCAAGTAAAACTTTCTCATTAACATGTTTGATTGTCTTCCATAGAGATAGTAATAAGGAAGGAGACGACATCCAGTGTTAGGTTCCATATGTACATGTGGAATCAGTGGGCGTGGCTAAGTATGGTACGCAACGTATTTCTGTACAGAACCGGATTTGATATTTTTCGATATATGAATTTTTAGTATTGATAATTGATGTAATGCAGTGATTCCTTTTTAATATTGATTGGTTCAGTTATAACGTAAGTTTTCAAGCCTCATGGCGACGTGATTTTGTCATATACCAAATGCAACGTTTTAATTAGCACCAAAATATTCATTTTTGCCCATTTCATTCTCTTTTTGTGATTGGACTACAGGTAGGCAGGTATAAAAAAACATAAAGTAACGAAAATACTTTTTGGACGCACTGTATAAGTAGGTATATGTAAATTAAACTACAATAGTCTAAAACTATTATTGTGTAACAGACTCATGTTTGAAATATTTGTAATACACCACTGCATATTACCTGCATATTACCTGTGGTACGTTATTCCCGAAGATTTCGTAGTATCCACGCCGTCTCGACTGGTACAACTTCTAACAGCACAAGAAACCATTTTAGTCAATCAATTACAACAAAAGTATCTTCAAAAATGTAATTTACAACACCAATGACACTTAAAAATAACTTTGACATTAGCGTGGCACGAAAATGGCTGACCGAGTACGCTTTAGATCACGTGACTTCGTCTCCTCCCTTATTACTATCTCTATGTTGTCTTCTCATCACACCACGTAACAAATTTCACGTATGCCAAATCATAAACTGCCTTTGACTTTTTGGGAATTACTGGTAATAGAGCATTACCTGCTGCCTCAATATCGCTTGGTAGCTCTTCAGAACTTAAATCACTCATTTTTAAAAATAAAACTAAAAATATATCAATCTCGCTCAAAACCTTCCGTCTAGACTTTTTTACAAAATGTCAAACTGACAACTGACATGAAGTAACAGCAACAAACTAAATTTATGTTTTCCAAATTTTTATCAATTATATTAAATTTTATTTCCTTCTTCAAAATTAGAAAAAATGAAATGAAATTTTGTGTAGCTTGTTAGTTCTTTCTCACGCGTTACACAAAATATGTTTGTCTATGTGTATATATATATATATATATATATATAAGAAAAAAATTCATTCACTCACCACATAATGTACTTGAAACCTGATGATGTCCTAAAAAAACCCGATGATGTCCTAGAAACCCGATGATGTCCTAAGATCCCGATAATGTCCTAAAAATCCGATGATGTCCTAACACCAGAATATGCTCTCAATAACCTAAATGTGTCATAAATTAATGTAATCATTTATGAGCTTATCACGTACTAGCTGTAAGAAGCGTCCAGCTTATTACAACTTCAGTGATTTTTATTTGTTTGTTTACATTTACTTTACACTGTACTATTTTATATTTTCCTTCATTTCCGATAATAATTGACTTAAAGCAGAGCATTAGTTTGCAAAATTGTATCCATTGATGAAGGGAAAGCAACAAACCTGTAGACCACAACTTTACAGGAAACGTAGGCAAAGGTCGTAATAACAGGACACTGACTGAAAGCTTCATAGGGACGACAAGTTGATGAGATTAACAGACGAAGTTATGTGCATTTGCCAGTACGACTAATGACTAATGTGCAAATTTTTGCACTAGGCTCTTAGGCTGGAGAATATTATTCCATAATTAATATGGAATAGCCACCAAATCCAATCCAATTCACTCCACTGCTTACTACCAAAAATCTCATCAATGAACCTCATATGATGACTGTACTCGCTTTTAGTTTTCAAATCTTACCAGAATAAGCTTTTCCGACAATTCAGTGCAATTTAACAAGTTTCAATGGAATTTTGTGAGAAATAAATAAAAAATTCTAAAAATACGTTCATGTCATATTGAATACTTATGAAAAGCAATAGATCTTCCGAAATTTTACTCTTCGACTTGCATGTCACCCGAATAATAACAAAAAAACTGTAATTTGCTTATGAAGGATGGCATCCACCGCGTCGTGATGAATGGTGAAATCCACAGCGGCAGAAAACGTCAGACCGAAGATATATAGAGATATTTTTAATACTACAACAATAGTGAATTGAAACTGTCAAGAACTTTTTACAAAACAAAATTATTAGGAATTCTCGACGTCTATAAACTTGCAACAACTTTAAAAGAAAATTGATTTCCTTCTTAAATCAACTTATATTTCACGGAAAATGGATAATAAGTCAATTTCAGTTATTTTATGAAGACTGTAAGAATTGTGCAGCTACAAATTGCTATAGAATTTACATAATAACATTTGATTTCACTATAAGGATTGTTACCTTTTCTTAAGCAAGCATTGAAGGTATTTCTTTTCCAAATAATGAACTGCTTGATATCAATAATGCTTTGTGGTGAAGTATAGTGATGAGGGATATATCAGGAATCATAAGTTATTCACTAATATACTGGGTGTCTCATTATATTCTAACTGTTTTCAAGAGCTTATATCTTCGAAACGGTTCTAGATAATAAGATGCGGTTTCCACAGTTAGGTTTAAAATTACCGTGAGTGTTGTTGTGACACATTTATATAAATGGCGTACTTCCGGTTTACCCGCTAGAAATGTGGCGTATTTTCAGAATAAAGTAGATGTAATTTTTTAAATGGGACACCCTGTATATTAAGCAATTTCTTGAAAAACGCATATTTTTACTTTTTATCCGTACCTTAAAGTTTGAAATCAGTGCACAGAAAGCGAAGTTAGATAACTTTAACTGGGATACTGTAATGATTCAGATATCTTATTAATAAATAATAATCAAGGAGGCGTTGATATGTCACATCACAAAAATATTGCGATCATTGATAGAACGTCACATTGTGTTAGAACCAGTTAGAACAAGATGGTATTTTTAACCAAAATGTTTGCTTTCAACAAGATGGGGCTACACCCCATTATTCCAACATAGCAAGAGAATCTGTTAACCAACAATTTGGAAATAATTGGATTGATAGGACTGGTCCAATAGAATGGCCTCCAAATTCCCCAGACCTGACTGTCCCAGATTTTTTTGTATGGGATTTGTGAAAGATAGAGTCTACAACCCTATACCTGCTACAATTGAAGAATAAAAAATAACATACGGCAGGTAATGGAAAATATTCCTCTTGAAATGCTGACAGCAGCATTTGACAACTTGGTTCGATTCCACAAATGTATAGACCAAGAAGGAAGACACATCGAACATTTGTTTTAGAGTGCCCTGAGCATGTTTCTATTTGTTTTTTACAGTTCACTTTAGCTAATAAAGTTCCAACTTTATATCGAAATCATTACAGTATCCTAGTTAAAGTTATCTAACTTCGGTTTCTGTGCACCGATTTCAAACTTTAAAGAACCGTTATAAAGTACAAATATGCGTCTTTCAATAAATTGCTAAATATACAGGGTGTCCCATTTAAAAAATTACATCTACTGTATTCTGAAAATACGCCACTTTTCTAGCGGGTAAACCGGAAGTACGCCATTTATATAAATGTGTCACAACAAAACTCACGGTAATTTTAAACCTAACTGTGGAAACCGCATCTTATTATCTAGAACCGTTTCGAAGATATAAGCTCTTGAAAACAGTCAGAATATAATGAGACACCCTTATTATAATAAAAGAAAACAAAGTCATCCACAAGACATTTTTAAAATCAACACTATTTACAACAGATAAAGAATTCGAAAATAAAATGTCATTAAATGTAAAATTGTGCAAGACGTAAACATTTTAATAGAAAATAATAATAATTGTTCAACAAAAGTATAGACAACATTTAGTTGCGAATAAAGCTGTATAAACTAATATGTTATTGAGCATAATTCAATATTGTTAAGAAATTGCCAATTATTTATAACCAAATGTTGTGATAATAATATTGTAAACGGTGAATTAAAAATAGAGAAAGCCTTAGACCGGGTGAGAAATAAATATTTTTTGGAGCAGACATAAAAAGTGCGCGAGTGAATAACCGAAATAAGTGCTACAAAATGCCCCAAAAAACTAACGAAAACCATAGTACGAATAATTAAATTAGATAAGTCACTGATAGTTCCTAGTAATAAGTTGAAATAAACTAAATGTCTTAAATTGGAAATATATTTAATCTGACATTTCTAAAAATTCATGACATTCGAAGATATAAACGTCAAATCTTGCGAATCCTATTGAATAAAATCGAAGAATTTGCCATGTGTCTCATAAAACTTTGTAGTCTTGAACTTCAAAATATTATTGATTGTCTAGTTGTCATATTTTTTCGTTGTGTCAGATAGGGACCAAAAATTATTTTATCAATTTTATTACTAGTTAATCTTGACAACGGTAGCTGGAACGCTACCGAAACGTCGGAATAAAAAATGAAAAACATTATTGTGGTTCGATTCCCAAAAGAATAAGTAATTCCACAAGGAACTTACAGAAGATAGTAAACTTGAAAAGTCAAAAGTTAAATAGTTGACAAGTAGCATAAAGTATTGAATATTCACTTATTTTCAATTATTGTAAATAAGTTCCTGCTGCTGAAGTGGAAAATATATTCCTTTTTACACATTTTCCATGCACATTTGGAAAACCCCCAATTCTGTAGGAGGAATCACAAAACAGTCTAGCCTATAGAAGTGAAAGTTTATAGGATGATCTTGAATACAAAAATGAGGTTTCAAACCCATCCACGTGAAGCGCTAGTTGCAATTGAGTTGTCGAAACAGGCCTGGCAGCTAAGGTCTTTAGCACGGAAAGAAGAAAATATTTTAAAATTCATCACAGCTGTCATATAGTTGTTGTCACCATTGACTTTCATAGATTGTTTCCTTCTGCCATTTGCTGCTGTTATTTGTGTTTTAATTAGGTACTTTAATGTTATCAAGTGTGATAGTTCATAATATTATAATAACTTTATAATGGTTGGTGTGTAGTGTTGCGTTCCTGGGTGTACACACATTACATCAAAACGACATAGGTTTCCCAAACATGAGCCTTTGTTGTTGAACGAATGGGTTGCCTTCATTCGCAATCCAAAACTAAAGGAATTGAGCGCTGAACAGATTTATAAATCCTACAAAGTTTGCAACAGAAATTTTGAACCACAATATATTGTTATTGGGACAAAAAGGGGCCTCACTCGCAAAGCTGTTCCTACAATCCTTTCAGGATTGATCAAACAGTGATGGGAAATACGTAATATTATCACTTAGGTATTACTTAGCGCCTGGTAAAATGTAAATTGCATTTAGGAATTCCTAAATTCGTTTTAGGTATTACCTGACTTCAGGAAATGGTTATTGAAATCGGGCATGAGTCATTCAAATAAACAAACTTCCATTAAAAAAAGCGCTATGAAATAGTTCTGAACCCATCCACAGCGATCGCTGAAATTCTTCTTCCCTTAGTCTGTTTCTCGGCCTCAGCTGCCTTGTCTATTTCGACAACTCAATTGCAACTAGCGCTTCAGGTGGATGGGTTTGACAACTCATTTTTTTATTCTAGGTAATCCCATTATACTTCCACTTCTATAGGTTAGACTGTTTTGTGGGAGGAATAATAAAATTTATCTGAAGTTTCCATAGAAGCTTCCTTGTCATCTTTTAGAAGATAGTACCTACTCCATAGTTCACAAGGTATTGATCCAATAGACTCCAGTGTACCTATTATGTGTGAGTACAATAACTATTTTCAAACCGTAAATATTCAAAACAATATGAAAATTTACATTAATAATACAACCGGGTAGTTGTATCGAAATTAAACAAGATTATTGTTTATAATTACATAATTTCCAGGTTATTTCACATTGTTTATATATGCACTTACCCTCAGAATTTATTTCATCCTCATCCCATCGTAGCATAGTTTGATTTCCATCATATGTTATTCATAATTGTTGTATGCGTGTTGCACATTCTTTTATTACCAGGAATTGATAATTATACAATATTATTAAAATAATTCGAATCAAACAAATAACATATTTTTTGACTACGTTTAACCTCAAATACACAGCACAGTCTGATCCGTTGAAAGGTCGTTGAAAGAGACACGACCACGTATGCTCCCAGAGTACAGACGGAAATTATAAAATTGACCAATACTTGAAACAAGGAAGGAAGTCTCATAAAAAAATTTAATGAAAATAAAAATAAATAAATTTTAAAATCTTCATAGGTAACTACACAACATTACAATATACACACCACTGATTAAAATGAAGGTCGCACAAAGGTGAAATGTGATCACGGTAGGCTCTTGAATTTCGTTATAAACTGCCCTACAGCAACACTGTGAATTGACGTATTGTTAATATTATAATATATCATAATATGGTGAGTATTCAACAATTTGTTTTGTTGAAATGCCTTCGACTGAAAGTGGAAGAATTGGAATTTTAACGATAATTGGTGTTGGCGTTAGTATGCGGAAGCAACAAGAAGTATGCACGCATTATTTCATGGAAATGTACCCAAATTGGGATCGGAAATAAATGAAGCATCCTAGTGATTCTGTATTTTTATGATGGCTATAGATGATTCGTGATTTCTCTGCTAGTAGCATCATTCTTTTGAGATTCTGAGGCACCACCGTGTTACATTCCTAGGGTCGTAACTTCGCCGTTTTTTATAGTAGGAAAAAAATATAAAGCCAAGATAATAGAAGCACTTTTTTTGTTATTTTA
>CAJUYH010001850.1:0-45005 GCA_910591685.1 Galerucella tenella
CTAAAAATGAAATTTTGCAGCATCGATGTTGTGAACTATATTCAAAGTAACCAAACAATGAGGAAGTTTAAGCAAGATTCCCAAAGTTCTGTTACATCCAAATAATCGGATTAGTATGCAAGGAGGTCGGTGAAGGTAAACAAAACTTTGTTGGTATTTGAAGTGAGTACCAATAACATCAGTATAGTTTGCTGAAGGAGTGTATTTTGAATCTAGTAAGAAACTCTCGAATATACCAATATTATAAAGTATAATACGTTTGCTCGGGTAAAATAATCCATTGAAACTAATATAGCACTAGAAAGTTAGATAATATTATGATTATAAGTTTCTCAAACAATTGTAACTTCTGGAATAACTTGTAACCTAATAGGAAGCATACAATAGAAAATATTAAAATCGAAATACGTCAAATTGTATCTTCGATTTTGAATCAAGTCTAACTAATTACTCACTTGAATTGTGTTTCGAGTTGTTTGAATTATGTTATTTATGAGTTCTCTGTTCTGATGAAAATCATGAATAGCTGTTAATGTCCCGCAAAAATTTTTGCCGCAGCCTAAACGCGCGATTCGTGGCTTGTCGGTTTTAATTCTGTAGTCAGTAGAGCTATATAGTATTATTTTATCTTGAAAATGAAAAATGAAATGAAAATATTATCATTCTATTCATCACCGAATACATCAACTTTGTAAATGCTTTACGATTTTTCGGGGACCGCCAGCGTTTTTTATTTTATTTTTAATTTTTAAGAAAAAGATAATTATTTTCCACGCCTTTGGCTGTGAATACAGAAATCTTTTACATTTTCATTAGTATTTTCTCTCTCATAATATTCTAATATCCGCAACTTCTTGTAAATTAAGAGCTCCGAAACAATGGGGAAGACTGGAAACAATGATGCCTTTTATTTCGTTGAGTATCATCAACGTTGTATTCAAGACAGAGAAAAATGTTGTACGATGTTTTTTGTTGTGAAATATAACAATATTATTTATGATATTAAAAAATAGAGACGGAGAAATTAAGTGAAATATCTTTTATCAAATGTTTCCGTCACTGTCATATGAATATTAATAGAATCTACAAACAACAATTCCACTGAAAGAATAAAAGTATATATTGCCTGATTCCAACAATAAAATCCAGATTCATACATATACGGATTGCGAAAAGTCTTTTCGCTAAATGCGATTTACATAAGTACGACAAGGAAAATATAAATATTGTGGTGATTATTTTTTTCACTCGTCAAATCTGACATTTTAGTGGTTTTAACCAATAGCAATACATTATTCTAGCCAATCATTCGGTATTATACTGATAGTTCTGCTTCCTCATCGATAAAACCTTGTTTACATTGAAATTGTCATTATTGACAACTAAAAGTGCTTCGAAGTTTATTGAATGATGAACACAAACCGATTCAGTGCCATCACCCAAGAGAATGTTGAACATTTAATACATTTAAATTGTTGAAAAAAACAATCTTCCCAAATACAACTCGCTCTTCAAATTTTATCACATAATTTTTTATTTTCATCACTCAAACTTGTTTATTTGAGGCAAAAACATTCAAACAAACCGAATTTAGATAAAATCCCTCGTCCTAACGGACTCGTGATTTTATCAATCGGTTTGTTTTCATATTTTTGCCAAATAAACAAGTTTTCGTGGAAAAGAAAAAATTATCGATAAAATTTGAAGCGAAAAACTGACATTAGATATTATGTCAGTTCTTCTCGTAAAATTAGTGATTGGCAAAACTGTTTTGTTGCAAAGAGAAATTTATCCGATAAAAAAAAGCTCTTGTGTTTTTACTGTTGATAATTTTATTGATTAAAATTTCATCTCAACATTCCCTAAAGTTCTTCAAAACTATATTTTTTTTTATTTTTTCCAATCAAACTAAATATTTTTGGAGAAGTTTACCCCAATTTATAAAGTTCCTAAAACTATTAATTATTAACATCTAATTATCTAATTATCAACATCTAATTATGATTTTTTTTTGAATGGCTCGTGTTACATTTTCATTGAAATGTCAAGCTAAAAATATGATAATTTCATGCTCTGAAATTCTAGGTTCTAAATATTGAGCTTGAGAGAATATTGAGAGTGCGTAGTTACTCATGTTGCTACTTTTTCTAAAATCAAATTTCCCAAAATATAATTTTTCTCTAACATAACCTTGTTCTGTTTCCCCCAAATACTGTTTCAAGAATAATTTTTCAAAATCGTTAAAATTAATAATTGTATCATTACATGTTAACCATAGCAGTGAGCATGAGACCTATTTGTTTCCTTCAAATCTTCAAAGACATTTAATAAAAACCTTTGGATGCATTTTACGTATATCTCCATCAAATTTCAAACTACTTTCTCCATGATTGCAAATGTAATTGATTCCTTGTGAATTGTTATTGTTTTGTTGAGCTTTATTCTTCATGTTTTGAATTTCACTTTCCAATTCCATCATTTTCCATTTAAAGTCTTCTTCTTTTTCCGTTTCTGAAATTTCAAAGTCCCGTGTGTTCTTATTTTCTTTAATTTGTTGTAATTTTACATCAATTTCCCTTATTAATTATCTCTGTGTTTTCAGATTCATTTCTTCTGCTATCGATATATTCAATTGTATACCTTGTTCTACATCTTATATCCTTTTATTAGTTTTCATAATGTTTTTATATACCTTTTCTATATGTTCTTTTCCTGTTTTCTATCTGTACTTTCCTAAATTAAGCTTGATTGTAACGTATTCATTTTTTTTCTTGTTCTTTCTTATACTTTTCAAATTGTCTCCTCATTTCTGTTAAGTGATCTTCGAATTTCTCTTCTTGTCTATCCAATTTTTCATTGATTTCTACCTTTGCACTTTTTATCTCTTCCATCGTGCTCTTCATATCTTCTCTTGTGCTCTTCATGTCTTCTTTTGTGCTCTCCACGTCAGACATAATCGTTCTCATCATTGTTTTATTCCATCATTCAATAATACATTACAATATATATAACAATTTTTGCTGTTACAATATTTTATCTCACTTATACCTATACTCAGGTTTTCAACTGGGTATGGAAATCATAATCGCCTCCTGCGACTTCCACATCTTGGGAACATACTCCAATCCAAAATCAACATTTCATCAACATAATTCCTGTATTATTATTATTACTATAATTAGGGAATAAACATTTTTGGAAGAAGAGATATTTTTGTTTTTGTTTTTAAAACGATGTTATTCCAAAACTGCACGCCATATTAAACAAAAGATTTAAGAGATTCATAGAATCCTTTTTGTAAAATTCCAATTAAACTGTAATAATATAATGAGCTTTTTATAACTGTAGCACCTTATAAACCTTAATTAGTACAGTAACTCAGCAAATATGGAAGATTCCAATACTAATTAAGCATCAAAGAGATTTACTCGAACTATAATTCGTACCTATCGTATTTTCCATTAATGTTCCTTTGTCAATTACCAATTCACAATTTCTAATATAGCATAATCAAGCTAATCCTCTGTCTAACACTAGTGTGGATTTTCACTACTCCCCTAAGGTTCAATTAGACGCTAAGGGAGTACTTGTGTGAAGGACGATTGCCCTTTAAGGGTCTCAGTCAACTAGTTCGCTATTTGCACACATGTTATAAGCAGGATATTAAGACAAGGTGAGGTTGACGTGACTAGTATGGATTATTTGTGGATGCACAGATGCCAAAATTACGGTTGAATCCATCTCAATAGTTGATGAAGGCTATCAGTGAGCGCAACATTAACACTTATTTTCTATGTATTTCTTTGGAAAACAAATTTCATTTGTCAACAATTTATAGTAAATAATATATCGCTGATGTCATAATTATCGTGAATATGTTACTAAAAAATTACATAAATTTCTACGTAATTCTTCCAATTCTAAAATTCTACGGACGAACGCAATACCGTTGAAAATATTTCAATCATTCGCTGAATTTTTCGTGTTTTTTTCCACCCACTGGAGTCTCTCAGCCATGTACATTATTTCCCAAAGGAAATAACACCAACTTTCGGAATGGAAGCAAGTAAAGTAACCAAACCAGGCCGACGAACTTCTTTCAGAAAACTGGTAAAGCGGTTTAGACTTGGGTGAAAAAATCTAATTACCGAATACCAACTTCATTAAATAGCTGGTAACAACTCATGGAAATTCTATCTGCCTATTTTCTAATAGTGTATATTGGATTTGGGAATTGTGAAGATGATTAAAGATAGCGATTGAAAAATTTCAAAAACTAACAAACTTGATAGTCCACCTTTGTGGATTGTTTGTTGTACATGACCCTGGATATACACATAATTTAACGGCAGTTTTATTATTTCACGGTATGGAGCTTAATAAAAAAATTTTTAACCATGTCATTCGCAAGCTTTAATAGTTGCATGTGAGCTATGACATTATTTTTTCACATAAAGCCACAGAAATTACCGGTGTATGTATTTAAATGGGGTTAGGGTTGAATTTTCCATACCTTATTTTATTTCTAATAGTTATAGAGTATAATTTAGGTGAATCGTTCTTTATACAGTGTGTAAACCACTTATGGAATAAAATTCTTTATGTCATTATTTTAAAAAATTTTAAAAAATGCCGAGACACGTCAACTTTTGAATTGAGTTGTGCGTTATGTGAACGTAAATGTAAATGTACAGGGTGATTCACGCAAGTATGCCATAGTCGATGTTGTTTTTTTTTTCAATGAAACCCCCTGTATATTTGCATATTTTTGAAATCCTCTTAATGAACCGATTCCAACAAATTAAATAATGTACGGTCAATTATGAATTATACAGGGTGAAATTTTGAAATTAATAATTTATTACACTTGGAATATTGGTACTTTTTTATTAGGTAAATATGGGTTTATCAAAAATCTAAACTAACTAATCATTATACGTATTTGTATATTAAACAAAACCTGCTACGCCCATGAATTTTATCATAAATACCTAAAAATTGCCTAAAAACGCCAATAATTAGACAAAATCGGTAAATAATGTGGATTGTCTTAAATCGGTAAATAATGTGGATTGTTTTCTATTCTGTCAGTTGTTGATGTGTTGACAGTTTATACTGAAAAAGTGAAATCTTTATCAAATACTCTTTTCTTGTCAACATAACAATGAAATATTTAACTGAGTCTCACCGAATTGAGATTTTAATGATGATCGGGTACGGGGATAACTGCAGAAGTCAAGTTGAAGTGGCAAACTTATTTAATCACCAATATCCCGAATTGCCTAATATTTCACAAAGTACTGTGTCTAAAATTCATGCACAATTCAGAGAACTTGGACATGTCAAACCATTGAAAAAAAACCACACTTCGTTGAAGATGATGTGAAAGTGGATATTTTGTTAAGTGTTGTAGAGAATCCAACTTCAAGTACACGTCAAATTGCCCGTGAAAATAATGTTAGTCATACAACTGTTCTAAGGTGTCTTCATAAAGAAAAACTTCATCCCTACAAACTAATTTTTGTGCAGGAGTTAACAGAAGACGATCCAGATCGTAGAATGGATTTCTGCGAAAGATTGATGAATAAGCTGAACAGAAATGAGATAGCTCTTGGTACCATTCTTTTTTCTGACGAATCAACATTCACATTGAATGGAGAGGTAAACCGACAGAACTGTGGATATTGGTCAGCAGAGAATCCTAATTGCATGCGTGAGACACATACTCAGTACCCTCAAAAGGTGAACGTTTGGGCCGGTATCATAGGCGACCATATCATTGGTGCTATATTTATAGATGGAAATTTGACAGCTGAAAAATATTTAAATATGCTTAGAAATGAAGTTATTCCTGCGTTGGCAAACTTATATCCCAACGCAATAGATCCTAGCTTACCGTATGAAAATGTTTGGTTCCAGCAAGACGGGGCTAACCCCATTATGCGTTAATGGTAAGAGCTTATTCAGATGAAGACCTCAAAGACAGGATAACTACAAAAATCCGGAATATTTCACCTCAAACTTTAAACAAAGTTAAGGATGAATTCTATAGGAGACTGTGCTATTGCCAACAACTAGGTGGAGAACATTTTGAGCATTTATTTTCATGTATTAAAATCAAATACATCAGGTATTTAATGATGTGTTTAATAACTGTAAAAATAAAAATTTCACCCTGTATAATTCATAATTGATCATACATTATTTAGTTTGTTGGAATCGGTTCATCAAGAGGATTTCAAAAATATGCAAATATACAGGGTGTTTCATTAAAAAAAACAACACCGACTATGGTATACTTGCGTGAATCACCCTGTACATTTACATTTATGTTCACATAACGCACAACTCAATTCAAAAGTTGACATTTGGCATTTTTTATAATTTTTTAAAATAATGACATAAAGAATTTCCACACTGTATATACCTACTGTATCTAGGTTATCATATTTTATATTAATCGACTTCTATGGACCTTGTTTAACGCTTGGATTTTGATCAGTCTGTCGCGGGTAAATGTGAGCGTATTGACCCTTAAAAAATATCTTATTAACATCCAAAAAAAAACAGTTAAATCAACAATACTTTATTTATAAAAGTAATGTTATTACTTTTTTGCAGAAGTAACTAAAGTAGCAAGCTTTACTTTTGGAAAACGATTATTGGTTGCATCTTTAATCAGCACTTTCTCTTCAATCTGTTGATAGTAATATTCTGTATATTCGTCCAATTCCTCAGGTGAAATAAATGAACGGGCTGCATTCACTGCCATATAATTCTCTAAAAAAATGAACATACAAATCAAAAAACAAGAAATGAGAGAAATTTCAGATAAAGATTACGCACAAGAACAAATGATACAACGAATAAACAGATTCAGCAAATAATTATGGAATAGTGGAAGAGACGAAGCTATATAATAACTGAGAGGGTGGGAAGTATGTTGTTTTCTTTTGGACATACATAATTTAATTTATAGTGCTCACTGTTGCTCCTGTATATAGCCATTTGGAATGAATTTACCGAGGTATGGAATATCACCACTTTCAACTGAACCATTAGTGACCATCAGTTCTCGACTACATACTCACAAAAGTGTTGGTTGTATTTTAAATTTTGTTCGATCCAGTAAATAAAATGTATAATAAACAAAAATCATCGAAATAAGTATAAAAGTTTGGGCTCACCTTTCCAAGCTTCCTCATCAGGAAATTCATAACTAAATTCATCAACTCTTATTTCAATATCATTGAATCCAGCTTCAAGTAAATCCATCTTACAACTGTCTTTCCTATTCTTTTCAAAATAGTACGGGGTTATCATTTTATTATGTTCATATTTACCCCATTTCGGATGTTTCGAGAGGTGATTGAAAACCACATCTAAGGGGGACTGTCCACAAAAGACTTGGAAAGACTGACCTCCTGGTTTTAGCATTGTATGTATATTCTTAAGTGTCCTACTGCAAATAAAATATTAATTCGTAATCGCTTGCTGCAAGACACAAAATGCTTTGAAAATATTTAGTTAAACATGAATGTTGACGTGTCCTACCTAGTATATGCTTTTGGTATACAATGGAGTGTGAAAAAACTGAAAATGTGATCAAATCGATTCTGAAATTCTGATGGAATATTTCGAGAACCAATATCAAGTACAATAATTTCTCCACGTAATGGTAGTTTTTCGTTTTTAACAGCGTACTCCACCATCTTTTGAGATATATCTGCTACTATAAACTCCTTATAATCCTGTGGAATAACTCGCTGCAAAGCTGCCCCCGAAGTACCTCCATCGGCAAAACCAAATTCCAAAATAGATGGATTGTTTATCCAGTTGATTAAATGTTTGTATTTATTTAAAAGATACACCGCGTGTAAAGATGTACAATGAACTCGTTTTGCAAATAATTCTGGTAATACCATTACATTCATTTTGTTTTTATATACTAACCGCATAGAATAAAGTCAATTTAAATAC
Organism: Galerucella tenella; assembly: GCA_910591685.1. NCBI lineage: Eukaryota > Metazoa > Arthropoda > Insecta > Coleoptera > Chrysomelidae > Galerucella > Galerucella tenella. Next base: position 7,981 of record CAJUYH010001850.1, read on the forward strand.
ATGAATAAGTGATGGTTACTATCACTATCATATAAATAAAATATTTATAGTACGAGAACTTGAACTCAATAGTTAAAAATACATCTTTAAGGATTTTTACAAAAAATATTTGACTAAGTGAGTTTTAAAAAATGTTCTAGATCCAAAACCAAAAGGAAAATTAACAAAAAATATTAATTGTGGCTTGCATAGCACATGGCACATCTCCGGGAAATAGGTATAAAGGAGCTACTAGTCCCTGAAACTTGCCTCCAGAATTGAGCAGAAGAAAGGGATACATATTTTCTACTTACTATGGACCTATCTAATCACCCTACCAATATAAACTCTCTCCTGACCTTTTTGGGGTAGAGCTGTACCAGAATTGGATAAATCTCTTAGTAATTTCTGGATTCATCATTCTTCCAGCTTAATACTTATACAGCAGTTTTTGTAATAATAGACAGAGCTAACCACGACCTTCCTATCTCTTAACAGTTATGCTACAGATAGTGGGGTTAGGTTAGGTAATCCCTGATAATTTTTGTCCAAAAGAATAAATTTTTCAACGCAAAATTTGATATAAGCTTTTAAATTGTTAATGTAGTTCACAAGGCTAGACTATCCATGTGAACATGTCATAATATCCGTGGAAAATTTTCTGGCTAAAGACCCAAATAAGTCTTTTGGATGTATGTGATGATTGTTAGACTGGTGATCACATCTGGAGAGGAAAGCACTAACGGTGCTATGTAGCATACAGGAACAGGTTTATCTGGAAATGGTATCATTGTAACCACATCACCAGGAGCCTTGAAAATCCTTCTGGTATCAAGACATCTCAATATTTTTCTGGAAAGACATGCCAGATGGACATCATTTATGATTGAGCATATTTCCAAATACCCAACACAAACTCATACGGAGCGTAGAAACTCACAGTATTCTGGGAATGAACTGTAGTACGACATGTCTTATACCATCCCCATTGTTATCTGTATCTGTAGAGTGGGGAGGGTGAGTGTAGGCTCACAGCACTTAGACCACATGTGATCCACTGAACATCCTCCCGAGAAGTTGTCCCTCTTGTTGCACAATATACTATTTCCGATTTGTGTAAGCGCAAACAAAGTTATTACATCAGAAAAGAATTTGTTATTATTTTACAATAATCAAAATAAGGGGCGGCAGTTGGGAGGCATGCATCACCCTGAAAAATATCACCGCACGACCCTGCACAAACCTGGGTTCAATTGAATCATTGGCTGCCTGCAGCAGAGGTAGCGCAGTAAGCGCTTCTTGCCATAGTCTCAGCCTCAATTGGCACACTCCTACTTCGTGGTTTACACCAGCCGTGCGCAATCGTACCATGGCCATTAACGCAACCTCCTTGACGTACAGGTCTAGAGGGGTCAGACCAGTAATTAGTTCCATTGCCGCGGTTGTTGTTGTTCTAATGGCTCCTGTGATGTTCAAACAAGCCATTCGCTGTATTTGATATAATTTTTGGATGGCCGTTGCTTGTAGAACCTTCGGTCCCCATGAAATTGCTCCATACGTTAACATGGGTCTTATCATTGCAGTGTATATCCACGGGGAGACAGACCCCATGTGCGTCCCACTGTCCTCCGACACTGCTCATAAGCCACATATGCTCTTTTTGCTCTGTTGTGTTAATAAATTGTAATAAATTATTATTAAAGATGACTGGGACCTCCGAACTATTGAGAAAATAATATCTGTGAGATAGTGGGGAAAGTGTACAGTGAAATATGCAGATTCTGCGATAATTTAAAAGAAACTCCAGGCTACAGACCTAGTTTCAAAATAGGCTTCGAAGACTAAAATATAGACGTAGAGTAAACACAAAAGATCTTGTAGGTCTCATGAACTTTGCCAAACAATCATTGAATACCTGGAGAAGTATTTTAGACTGTTGGCATAATTTTCCATGTTTGGTTTATGTAAGTGTTAGACTATATAGCTGACTGAAAGATTATGAAACAGCAGTGTTTGTACTTTGTTCCCGCTCTCCATAAACGTCCCGAATATATTGCTCTAATCTGTGTAATTTTGTTCACATGACTACTACTACTAAATGTGCAGGCGAGCCTTGTCCTGGACAAACTCAAGCAGCCAAGGTTCCGGCACTAAGGCCACTGGCAGGCTCATTGTGCCATTCCTGCTACCTAGACATCCATGAAGCCGAGCCCTTCAATAAAGGCCACAACCTTTTTCAATGGATGTCTGCTTATGTCTCCAGGGGCCATAACAGGGACTTCGAAGATTCGCCTGCGTAGTACATCCCAGAGAACATGAACTGACGTTTCGTCAGTCATGCCGCAACCCATACATTAGGAACTTTCCTCTACTCCTAAGTTGTGGAGGTGTTTCCCCATACAGCAGTGCCCTGTTAGGAGTCCTGCTATCTTTCTTATCCTACTCCTTGGTAGTTCAGTAGCTGACCTAGCGTGTCTATCAGTCCATCCTTTCAGTAGAAGTTTGGATTGTTTAGGACCCTGCAGAGCATTCCAATGAGCGAGGTGCTGATTTCTCAGCCACTTCTTCGTCTCCTTGCGTATTCTTTGTTTTGTTAGGCCCAGGGTCGGGCCCGGGCCGCAGAAAGGAGCTGCCGCCCCTTCCGCAGCCAGTGCATCCGCCATCTCGTTGCCTTCAAAACCAGAGTGGGCTGGAATCCATTCTAGCCGCACCACGTTCCGCCTTGCAAGATTAGCAAGTCGTTCTCGACATTCGTTAGCAAGTCCTGAATTGCTGGTATGCCCACTCAGGGCTTTAATTGCTGCCTGACTGTCGGAGTATATGGTTATGCGTCGATCCACATAACCTCTGTCTAGGTTTATATCTGCGCACATTCCAAGATAGCATATATCTAGCCCTGATATGCAGATACACCATCACCCAATGGTACACAAACTTGTGTTCTTGGATTCCTGGAGTAAATTCCAGCCCCTGCTCTATCACCGGAGCATGAGCCATCTGTGTACCAGACGGTCCCATTAGGCTGTGTATTCCTCTCTTTTTTATTTTCTTTCTATCCCAGGTCATGGCCCTGTATGGGGTAGCGAACTAGTACTTATTCAGGCAATCATCAGCCGCTCGAGCCAGAACTGTAGCCAGAGCTTCTTGACGTGCCTGCACTCTTCCCCTCTTCGCACGTATCCCAGCCGTTTCAAGCGCAGGAAAGCCCTTCTTCACATGAACTTCAATCTCATAGATCAGCTCTTCTCCTGTACTCGTGTCACTAGTTTTACAAATCGTAAAACTTTTTATAATTCATAATATTTTTCTCTTAAACTTACTACTGCCGCTGAAATTGGCAAATATAAAATAACATCAAGAAAATCCCTTTCAAGTCAAATTTCTCACACGATTCCTCTGAAACAACAAAACAAACATTTACTTGATTTGATTTTCTGTAATGCTATCGATCTCTGCGGCATTGTGGGCTAATTGTCTCAGCTTTCGATAGTTGCAGTTGTAGAATAAAGCGATGCCGGTGTCAAAGGGCACGTGTTTATGACGTAACTGGATAAAAGGCACTCTAGGGAGAGCTTTGGCACTATTATCAAATCCTGTTTATAGTCCATTTCATTGTGTGGTTTCGCAGATGGCTCGTTGCTGTAAACGTATGTTTTTACTTGTGGCTATTGTAGATCAGTTTTGATTGGATGGTAAATTTAGCGAAACGGCATTATTAATAGTTAATTAAGCTGATTTCGAATAAACAGTGCCTCAATAATTGCAAGCTTGAACGATAGAGAGATTCACGAAATGTTATTATCACTGAACAAAAATAACTTGATATTAAGCCTATCCTTCATCCGATCCGCTACAGAGTTAGAGTAAAAATCGTGACACTACAAACACAGTTCATCTTCACCTTCTCCTTCGCTGGAATCAGTTGATTCCTCCAAACTTGTTTTATAGTATTTCCTTTCCTCTTTCGTATTTTTGCTTTTGTTTTGCTTGTTTGTTTTTAATCAGTCCCTCTGTTTTATTGAACAAATCAGATTTTACTTTTTAATAGCTTCATTAGTTTTAATTTCCCATTTTTACTGACGCTGCCTTATCATCAGAATAAATATTCCATTAATGCCTTAAGTACATGTACTTAAATATTACAGTCTCTACTACCAAAATAAAAATCACCTTATCAGTAACAAATACAAACAAAAACTAATACAATAAAACAACTGGAAGTTTTAGATCAAAAACTTTGATTTGAGCATCAGATGGCGTAACCTGCCTCTAAATAAGAGTTTGAGCTGCGGTTCAGATTAGGCAATTCTCCCCTACCTATTATTCACTAGAATTTGTATCTTGCAGCTATGTATACAATACGAAGTGGTAGATATATCTTATACAGGGTGTACCAATCTTACGACAAACTTCGGTATATGGGTTATTTTTAGAGATATCAAAAAATGTTTTTAACAGAAATAGTAGATGTGCTGAAGGTCCATATTTTTAAATTATATCGAACTATACAGAGTGCTGCATAACTCCGTTACAAACCAAACATATGATTTTTCAAATGGGAACCCCTGTATATTATACCGAATTCGGATTGGTTACATTTTTTAAGCTTTTGATATGAGGTTTTGCCACTTTATACAGAGTCCTTCATCAGATAAGGACACGTTTATGTGAAAAATCGTAGGTAAATCAACGCTCTGTAGCTTGTTGTACGTTGAAGAAAAAAATGTATTTCGCCAAACTGAGTTTCGTAACATGATGCATCTCCGTATCCTATTAAATTTAAATTATACTGTTTCTTATATACAGGGTGAACGGAAACTCGAACCTGTCATTTCCTTTCTTCTTTCAAATGAAACACCCTGTATTTTATAGCAAAAATAGAATCTTCGATTATGTAACTTTAATTTTTGTCAAGCATTCCCTATACCCAGAATTTATAAAAACAGAGTTATCTGGTAATATTTATTGTAAACTATTATTATAGCCCTATTATGTGCAAATATGGCTGATAACAGCAGATGTCGAAAATAAACCATGAATTGAGGGTTATGTGGAACCAGTAAAAAATAATATTCTCAGTTTCCATCATTAATTCTAATTAACATCAATTAACATCAAATATTATAATTCAATTATTTCATATTCTATTTTTCCTAGATTAAGAACTAAGACAATTTCTATTTATTGCTTTTGTAGAGGTAATTGTGAGCGAAATGTAGCCGTCAGAGATCTCTGAAGTGCACTGAACAGAGCTTTCGTTTTCTTAGTGAAGCAGAAAACGCTAATACAATGTCGACAGCTACACTTTTTGAGTCAACTGTCGTCTTTGTCAACGTCAAATACTTGCCGATATATAGTGTATCATTGATACAAACAATATTATTGTTCATATTGATGATTGGTGAAATATATAAACTCTCTCGACTTCGTAAACACAACAGCGTATAGGTTAGAACACGCACGGCTTGCTAAATACATACGTTCTGAAATTGTAATATTAAAATATGATTTGTTCTTGAATTTATTAAAATTATGACGCGTACACTTGCTAAACACACAAAATGTGGAGATTATAATGCGTATGACTTGGTTAGCACAATAATAAAGAGAGGTTATAGTGCGTACTTGCTAAGAATACAAAAGCATTTATTATTATTTTTATTATTATTATCTGTATATAATCTCTACTTACCTAACTCCATCAGCAATATCCAAAACTTATGCAGAAACACTGTCAGGATTCATTATTATTATTATTATTTTTTATTATTTACAAAAAACCTGAATACACTCAACAAAAATAATCGTCGCGACACCACACTGTTCAATGCGAAATAGAAATGAAAATATCGGGCTTGCTTTCTATAAGAGAGAAAGATACAGACAGAGAAACATGCGACGCCGCACAGCTTACAATAGCTTCCTATATCAAAAAGTGTCGTGACAACTTTTCGTAAGAATTTTATCCGTCTAGCCCCCTTTCACAACGCGCGATAAGGAACTTCGTTCCAAAAATGATTTGAATTTGAGTGGATTTTTTTTTCAAAGCACTGATTTATTTTGTGTAGTCGAAGAAAAATATCCACAAAGTAATTCTCCTAGCGGTACTTTAACAAATCAATAAAATAACTTCGCCGGACTTTCCGTGCTCTATTCGTTTTCATTTTCCAGAAATCTTATTAAAAGTTGTTGAGTCTACGAATCGAATTCAAACATTCTCTGTTCAAACATATCTTGAAAATATATCACATAATGCCTCGTTGAAAATGTCAGCAAAATTCCCATTTCTTTCCAGATATGATGGAGTATCGTAAAAGAAATGAATTATCGATTTTCAGCTATGTGTACCAGTATACATAAAATAAGGTTCTTAATATGATATGAATGTTTTTGTTTTTCTTCCAGTGCTGCTCGGCATTCTGAAATAATTTCATCGTTGTTTTGGAAATATGTGATTCGAACTAAAAGTGATGCAGATGTTTGGAAAATATAGTCGAATTAATTAATCTTTATCATTGTATAGGCGTGGGTGGTCATCAATTTTAAAATTCAATTTAACTAAGAAGTAAGTAGACAACTAAACATGATTTAAACTTCGGAATGTAGTTTATTAAAAACCAATATTATTCCAAATCTCAAAATTTAAAGACTGTTGTGAAAAGAATTGAAAAGGCTTTAAAATGGGGGAGGAAAGTCATCAAATATGGAATACCATTTTGTTTTTGGGATATAAAAAAAAACTTCGTATACATTAAATCAGTTTAATGTTTTTACTAATCAGTCATACATTTATATGTGGTAATTAACAGCCTTTAATCAAATATATTAGTTATCAAATCAAAATCTAACACAAAAAACAAAATAACAAAAAAATGAGTAACCAAATATGAAATAGGTATCCATATATGGAATATAAGCATAAATCAACATAACAAAAACAAAAATGGACATTAATATCTTTGAGATCAATTAAATAAATATAATATATTGTGATAAATGGAAGAAGTTACATAATTACTTGCAAAAGTCACAGATCCAAGTATCAAACTCTGGACCAGCACAATCATAATGTGCCCAGAGTCCACACATCAAGCATTTAATTTAATATTCCATAATTAGACACTGACTACTGTCCATATTTGGATTTTTATACTAGTTCAAACTCTTCTAAATATTTTTTGAAGTCACAATATTTTAATGACAAAAGATCACAAAATGATGAAATAAACATAATACCGATATACTCAATAGTATAACACTCACGTAAACAAACATAACAGCTGGTAATACTCGTTTATTACTCACCTTTAAAATTTTCTACCCGACAACAAAACAAAACACGCCTGCCACACGTGAAGCATTTGCGCAACTGACTCGATGGTGTGGGTGCGATAGTTAGTAAACCGAATGAAACAGAAGATGGTCGAGTGTTGCGTTTCATACTTATAGTCTTAGAGATATGAAGGCATTCCATATTAGGATACTATTCCATATTTGGTGACTTTCCTCTACCTAGGTAGACCTCTATTGCCAATTACCCACGCTAGAGGTGTCCCCCAAAAATCGACGAGTCTTTTGATTTTTCAAACGTTGACGCATTTTCTGATAATTTACTCCAGCCACATCAGTGATTTTTATATACAGATTGCGAAAAGTCTTTTTGTGACATACGATTTACACAAGTACGACAAGGAAAGTATGAGAAGAACTACTTGGAAGAGAGATTCAGCATTGGGCGTGTGTTCAGTTCCAGTTACCAATCTGATAAAAGTAGCGTTGCCAGCTTAGAATGTTTGGTACTTTCTAGGGAATAAATAACTGAATTTGACTTTCAACACGAGATAACGCCGTATTTAGTGGGAGAAAATCGAAATTGGTAATATTATTGACTTTTGAAGAATAAGTGAGATCACTAATAATATAGTTCAAAAAAAAATTTGAACACATTACAATCTGCAATAAATAAAATCTATACACTGCTTTCGATTAAACAATTATATTGGTATTTAACATTGTTGCCGACAAAACTGGGAATAACTTTTACAGATAGGTACATTTGGCAAAAGCGGTTAAAATAGGAGGGCACTGAACACGCAATTATCGCTGAATGCCCATAATTATTCTCCTCCCTCTTTTTCCAATATTTTCCTTGTCGCACTTTTGTAGATCGTATGTCGCGAATAGACTTTTCGTAATCTGTATATCTCACTCTTTTGTTATAAAAAACTGTCACTATACAATTTTTGGAAAGAATATCATTCCATATAGAGCTTTCATTGTTGCTTTTTTGGTCAGATTATATTCATTGCCTATTCGTCATTATCAGCATTCACAAGATTGCCAAAGTTACTTCACATATTCTTCCACCCTCTGGTTATTATAAAGCATCATATTTGTGATCAGAATTTTATTTTTCGAACAAATTGCTTTGTCCATTTTTAATTAGTCGCAGTGTATCGCCTTGCGACGAGGGAAAACAGAATAGAAGCGCTTGTCGTTAAAACGGAGTTGGGGGAGAAATAACACAGAAGATTTTAAAATTATTTACATATTTTTTCATAAAAATTGGTTGACAAGTGTCGAAATTAGAAAAACATGAACTTTATTGTGGTATAATTTCATTTACAGTATTTTCTTTCAATTTATTTGTATATGCGTTGATTATTTAACCTTGTGGGAGATCAAGGAGATAAAACATAAAGATATGTTCAAGGCTAATAGGGTTTGTATACTGTCAGTGCAGATTGTTATTAATTTTTGTGTTAGTTCTTTTGTGGCAATTGACATAACAGCCAGTTCTGTTTGAACAACGCTGGTATTTTCTCCCATTCCCCACTTAATCATTAGACATAATGATCTGGAGTAAACGCCACATACTGAGCCTTCTTTGGTTGTTGAGCCGTCTGTATATATGCCTATTGCATTTACACTGCGTTCTGTTTTATTTGTATTCTGTAGGGTTTATTAAACACAAACCTGGGTTCAATTGCATCACTGACCGACTGCAGCAGAGGTAGCGCAGTAAGCGCTTCTCGCCTTAGGCCTAGTCTCAATTGATCCACTCCTACTTCGGGGCTTACACCAGCCGTGTGCAATAGTAACATGGCCATCAGCGCAGCCTCCTCCTCCTACAAGTCCAGAGGGGTCAGATCAGTAATCTATTCCATTGCCGCGGTTGGTGTTTTCATGACTCCTGTGATGTTTAAACAAGCCATTTGCTGAATTTGATTTGTTTTTTGGATGGCCGCTGCTTGTAGAACCTTCGGTCCCCATTCAATAAATTCATCGTACGTTAACATAGGTCTTATTATTAAAGGTGATCACACTGTGTGGAAGACCCCATGTGCATCCCACTGTCCGCTAACATTGCCAATAAGCCATATATGCTATTTTGGCTTTGGTCTGTAGAAAGCTTTTTGTTAGCTTTCTGTCGAGGGAAATACCAAGGTATATCACCTCTATGGAGGAGATTAGTTTGTCTTCGAAGATTCCGGGAGGTTTTAAACCCGATAAACTCCTTTTTCTGGAGAAAAGCAACATCTCTTTTTTGGGATTGATCGACAGTGAGTGTTGCTTACGCCATGTTTCTATTAATTTGAGTACCTCCTGTCATCTGCGTATGCAATTCTGTAGAATACATTATTGTTAAAGTGATTAATCTAGGTATTTAAGACTATGTCCCAAAGGAAGGGTAATAAGACTCCTCCTCGTGAACATCCCAGTCCTCTCACTGGGATGTATTCTACATTTATATTTTTTGCTCTACTAGAAAACATATTGAGTATCCAATATCCTATTCAGCGACGTATATAAGGGGGGGGTTTTGGTGGTTCAAACCGTCCCCATAGAAAATACAATAAAGGTACAATAATTTTTTATTAGCATACTGCCGCAATATGAGTATTCATCGGGATGTGGCAATAGAAATAGATTCCTCAACAATTGTGAATAATTTAGCTGAAGAGGTTAAATTTACATCTGTGAGATTTATTTTCTATTTTAATAAAAGCTTCAATTTTCAATCATCTATCTCTTTTTAAAATAGGTGCTCCCAAATTAATATACAGGTAACATCTCGGCTGGTATGGGAATGCGGCGAAGAACTTAGAAGACTGGCGACTCGGAACATTGTAACACTGGAGTGGGTCCCAGGTCACAAAGGAATCGCTGGCAATGAAAAAGCAAGAGCAGGATCGTCAACACTGATGAACGGACCCGAACCATCTGTGGGCATCCCGAGATGCTCCACTAGGTCATGGTTAAAAGGGTGGGTGAAAGAACAATCCATAAAACGCTGGACCACAGAAGGCAAAAACTAAATGGAAGACCCCAAATGACTCCAGAAGACTTCTACAACCAACCAGTAAAGAGCCTGTATGAGCCAATACAGGGAAGGGATTGGCTGAATAGGATGTAGTCATAATGTTAGGAGAATCCACAATAAGCCCAAGAGGCTGAGGTGGTGCCGGCGAAGGGACGGCTCCTTTAAAAAAATATATATATACATGGTTATAACCATTTCAGCAGAAGGGGGCAAAACGAAAAACGATGTTTAAAAATACTTTTAGATGTAGCCAAGTCAAACAAATAATTAAACAAAAACTTAACATTATTTCTTGAACTTGAAAAATTGCCTTAGGTCGTGGCACTCGATTTTTTCTGCCTCAGGAGGCGCCTTCAATAAAGCTTTCCCCTTCTAAACCTATCAGATAAAAAAAAAACCAAAACCCTCCCTATGTAAAAGCTATAGCTACGTGACTGATCCTACTACCAGGGGTACATTCCTGGAGTTAAGTTGCTGGGTAATTGTTAGAAAGGTTGTATCGATATCTATGAGTGATATTGGTTATATTTTAAAACTAGAATTCATGATACTCAGACAGCATCTATAGATGATTTACATCAGCGATTCATTCAAGAATGTCGATAAATAATAACCTCAGAAAAAATGTTCGAAACTCATTCAAGGCTCGATCGAATCATTGTATGGAAACCAATGGAAGTCAATTAACGCCCAACTGATTGACTTTTCACTTATGTATTTTTTCAATTTTCTTGCAGAGAAGAATCCAACAATGCAATAATGTATAGGGTGTTCCATTTAAAAAATTGGGTGAAGGTTGAAGTTAAACGTCTACTTATAAGTAAAAAGATTTCCCCCTTTATATGATTTTTGACGTGTTCCATCATTTCTTCATAAAGGTGACGAATTTAAAATTATGTGAGACGGGTAGTTTTTATTAAATTGCTCTGTTTATTATTATTGATACGGTGTGAGTTAAGCCTTGTGTGCTTCTATCTACATAAATTGAATTCGATCACACAAATTTATGCAAATAACTACCAATAACGATTTGTGTTTCAACTTAATTGATTGATCGTAAATGTGGTATTTAGACATTTAAAGCACATTCAGATTAACGCAATCTATCTCTATCGAGACACCTGATGAAGAATTACTGTAGCAAATTGTTCGCGAGAGATAATTATACAATATTAAAATTGATAGAATATTTGTAGCATTTTACATTAATAATACACAACTGCATGTATTATTAGAAACCGATTTTAAAACACAAATTGGAGCTTTGTTCAGTTATATTGTATCGCTACTAATTCGAATAATTAATTGAACATATCAATTTGCGTGTGAAGAACTAATTATGACCAGCAAATTTAACTGATATACAATCATTATTATTTTATTTATGCCCTCACCAATGATATCAATAAACAATTACAAATTTCATGTTTACAAAATAACCTGCTATTCCACTGTATTATATGGTATTTGTTGTGGCTAATTTTGTGTCGCGCTAATTATAAAATCAAAGGGACAATCGTCGATGAATTTTTACGTGCAGGTGTCAAAAACTAGGAAAATTGGAAAGCAAATTATCTGACAAAGAAGGAGCCTGCCTGCCATGTCATTATTCGGAATAATTAATAAAGATTACACCTTTGGAATCTCAAAACACTGTGGCCATGACCTTATTGGCAGAGAAAACAGATTTTGCTTTCTTGGGAGCACGTTCCTCGGATGCAATCCATTGTTTCGATTGTATTTTTGTTTCTGGGATATAATGATGTAGAAACGAAGTTTTATCTACTTTGACATATCGACGGAAAAATTTACTTCTCCCAATTTGAAACTTACCAGGTTTTTGTCCTTTTTCCTGCACTTTAGGAGTACCGCTTCCGTTTTATTGGGTGCTAGTTCCAGGTCGTTCTTCTTTATCCATTTTTCTATGATTTATAGTGCCTGGTTTGCATCTTCTACTAGGTCTTGTGGACTATTTGCGCACACTATGATTGCCAATACGTCCAAGCTAGAATTCCATCGTACATTACGTTCCACAGAGTAGGTCCAAGGACTTAGCCCTGTATCTCCTGCATCTCCTGTCCCTCTTCCATTTTAATCTTCCGATCAGTCAGATAGTCTTTAGTGATATCGCTCAAATATTTCGATATCTTTATTCTTTATTCTCAAGATTTTCCAAAATTTTTGGCCATGATGTGGTGTTAAATGCGTTCTTCACATCAATAGTTATCAGGGTAGCCCATTTCATCCCCTTGTGCTTTCACAGTATTAAGGACCGCTTTGATCGCTGTTATTGTGGATCTTCCTCTTCTAAAACCAAATTAGAGGTCTGAAATACCTCCTTTCTCATTCAGCTCTTTTTCTAAACGCCTTTTGATTAGTGACTCGAAGGTTTTGCTGATCGTGTCAAGCAGACAGATTGGCCGATATTTTCTAGTGCTCCCTCCTTCTTTTTGTATTAGCACTAGCGTCGCGGTCTTCCAATTTCCTGGAAACTCTGCTGCATTAGTAATTCATTTATTATATCCAGCATTCATTTGCTTGCAATACTTCACCGCCTTATTGACGATAACTCCGGACACTCGCATAAGACATGCCTGACAGTTTCATCTTCCTGTTCACACATCCTGCATAGAGGTGTGTCCACTAACCCCATAGTATGGAGGTGTTTCCTTAGTTGACAGTGACCAGTCAGAAATCCTACTGTTAAACGTAGGTTTTTCCTGGTCATCGCCAAATATTTCTTCGGCGCCAGCTTTCCAGGGTCGCCCAGGGTGATCCTGGCAAGACTGCATCCTTTGATTCCATCCCATCTCTTAAGGGATTGAGCATGGGTGTAACGTTTGGCTAGTTCCGCAATTGTCGAAGTCGTTAAGCCGTAGGTGTCACTGGGTCCTAGAATTTTCAGTCCAGCGGCTTCCCTGGCTAAAGAATCAGCAATGCGATTTCCTTTACTCCTGTCGTGCCCTTTAACCCACCTCAGGATAATATTGTTATCTGCCGAGGCGTCAGCTAAATCTTGGTGGCACTCTAGTACTAGCCTCGATATAACACGTTGTCTGTTCAAGGCTAATAGGGCTTGTCTACTATCAGTGCAGATTATCATGGTTTTGCCAGAAATTCCTCGTCTGGTTAGTTCTTTTGTGGCAATTGAGATACCAGCCAGTTCTGTTTGAACCACGCTGGTATTGTTTCCCATTCCCCACTTAATCTTGAGGCTCAGTGCTCTCGAGTAAACTCCACATCCTGAGCCTTCTTTCATTTTTGAACCATCTGTATAAATGCGTATTGCATTTGCAGCGTCTGGTTCTGTGTTCTGTTTTATTTGAATTTTGTAGGGTTTGTTAAACAGAAACCTGGGTTCAATTGCATCGTTGGCTGCCTGCAGCAGAGGTAGCGCAGTGAGCGCTTCCTGCCATAGGCTCAACCTCAATTGGCCCACTCCTACTTCGGGGTTTACACCAGCCGTGCGCAATCGTACCATGGCCATTAACGCAACCTCCTTGACGTGCAAGTCCAGAGGGGTCAGACCAGTAATTAGTTCCATTGCTGCGGTTGGTGTTGTTCTCATGGCTCCTGTGATGTTCAGACAAGCCATTCGCTGTATTTGATATAATTTTTGGATGGCCGTTGCTTGTAGAACTTTCGGTCCCCATGCAATTGCTCCATACGTTAACATGGGTCCTATTATTGCAGTGTATATCCACGGAGTTATCGTCAATAAGAGAGTGTGTGTTCGGTGAGTCTTGGCCTACACCTGCCGATATAAAGGAGATGTCTCCTAGTGACCTGACCACCTTCCTGAGAAGGACAGGATGGACAATGACCTAGGAGGACAACTCCTCGGGAGGATGTACAATGGGTCACATGTGGCCTAAGTGCTGTGAGCCTACACACTCACCCTCCCCACTCTACAGATACAGATACAGATACTTCACCGCCTTGATGATCTCCGGGGGTATGCCGTCAGGTCCTGGGACGCGACCATTTTTCAAACCGTGCAGGGCTATCTGGAGTTCTTCTGCGGTGAAAACGGGTGGATTGCTGTTTCTTCTCTTTGTCGTCTTTTTGGGGAATAATTCGTAAGCAACTTTTTTTTGTTCTAGGGGTATATCATACAGAGCATGTCCGAATTTTCGGGTCACGATCCTTTATGCGTCTCCCCATATATCTTTCTCTAATAAATCCCTCAGTTTGTTCCACAGTTTACGCTTAATAGTTATTTATGATATAAGTGTTAAAAGTACATTTTTAAGGCACGCATGTGAAGGTTTGCAGAATGAGCGAAGCGAATTCTGCAATTCACATGAGTGCCTTAAAAGGTACTTTTAACACGTATATCATACAATATTTTTTCTACAAACGTTCAAAAAATGCAATAATACAGTTTGAATTAAATTTTAAAAACCTTCATTAATACATCCAAAGGAGATAATTTTTCCTGCGCATCATTCCTCCTTATCCACGGAAAATGGTAAAACAGCAGTGCAGGAAATTAATTTGTCAAATTGCATAAATTGTACTAAATAATAATGTTAATAAATAAAATCTAAATATTTTGACGTTTGCTTTCAAAATTTGACAATTCACTTTTACCAGCAGTGCCATAAACATTTTAAGGCACTCAGTGTCTTAAAGTGACATTTTTAAGGCTTCTATGGAGTGCTAAAAATGGCATTTTTAACACGTTTGTAGAAAAAGTCCTTAATTAGCTTGGCGAGTTCTTTTCTTTTGATTTTTAGATCAGCTATTATTTGACACTAATTACAGTCGCCTAGTGACGTTATATGCGATACATAAAATGGCGTACATAGACCTTTCAATTTAAAAAACATACCTTTTAATGAACACAGCTTGCTTTAATACATTTCAACATCAGCCCTCTCTTATCGTTATTAAAAAGCTCTTCATTATGACTTAGGTAAAGGTTGGCATAAAAGAAATTTTATACTTACTTTGTTAAATGTATCTTCATGAATAAATGGAAGATATAAAACGCAGTTCATTGTACCCTTCAAAGACCATAATTATCTACAAAAACTTTTCAGAGAAGAACGTTAGAAATAATCTTTGGACCCCAAATATATTAATGACATACCCATCATTAATCAGCTTTAAATGGTCCTTGGTAAATTATTTCGCAGGTAAAATTCAAAGGGACTGATCCTTCTCTTATGGGTACGCCTTTGATGAAAAACAATGAAAGAAAAATGTCCTTTGGGTATTTCAAATGCATACAATTAGGTCCGTTCCATGGTTTAATTATTCAAATTGCAAATTTAAATTTGACTGTCTCTAATACTTGTTAGCCATTTCGTCTTTATGAGAGGCATTAGGAGAGCTGAATTACAATGGAGAGGAAGATGGCGTTTATAACAATTAGGATTTATGATGTTGCAGAGATATAATTATTTTTTATGTGTTCTGTGACGTTCGTTAGAGTTTATGTCGAGTGACGGATTAACAGAATACGACTGTATTTTATCAATTTGTTAATGGAAATCACGAGAGTGAGTATTAAATGAGTCTAAGTGTGAGATTAAGGTGATGAAAAATGTAAGTAATCTATCATATGTGTGAATTCTCAGAACAGCGTACAGAAGCGGACCATTAACTGTTTTTAACGACATCTGTAAGAAAATAATAACTATCAAAAGACAGTGCTACATAGCGTAGACTCGTTTAAGCTTTAGTTTGTATCACGTGATTGTTATCTGATTGCGCAAAAGGTTATAGTGTGATCGTTATCATACAAACCACGATACACTTACTCACGGTATCTATGCTGATTTCTACTCCAAAATGCGTCCGAGCCGCGCAGTTACGTCACGTGGGAACCAGAAATTTACACCCACCTATCACCAGTCTTTCGATCCACTGTATTTTCATACAATACAAGGTGCTGTTAATCATTCATAAAGTGGACATATGCATGAAAATTAAACATAAACAAAGTATCTCCCATATATTTAGCATTGTACATTACCGATTGAGATTCCCACATGACGTCACACGCTGTGGGCTACATGCGCAAGAACATACCAATAATTTTGAATATGCCGCCAAAAACTGTAAAATCACATGAATATTATTTTTCGGCTGTTAGCGAAGTACACAACCATCTGATTTGTGTTAGAGCTATTAACGAGTCTCTCAAGATGGCGCCACGGGTCAGTTTAACATCTATAAGTATGTTTTCTGTGATACAAGCAACGGTAATCAGGTACGTAGGTCCAAGGGAACATTCATCATACTAGTAGAAGTATATCGAAATGCAGAGAATTTTTAATAATAAAATTAAACTAATCTGTGGGACTTTCTTGAGGCTAAGTAAAAACTGTTTTTTTTTCACTGAAAAACTACACAATGGTCAGTGTAAGTGAGGCGGGCTCGATACCAGGGAGCAAGATTGAGTGGAACGCAAGCAAGAGAATATATTTTAAAATCACGCGCCAATGGATCGCGTGATGGAATGGGAGGGGCGGAGATCGGGCCCGGGCCCATCGCGCACTACATTCAAACCGCGAGTCTGCACTTCAGTGGTTTATTGAAAGCGCAATGCAAAAAACAGTAGTACTTGGACAAAACAGCAGTCTTTAGAATAAAGGAATAGGGTGCTTAGAACAAGACAGGCCCATAAGTTCTTCAAAGAACCATCAACAACGCTTACAACTTACTTAGCCAGAATACGTTAACCAGGGCACCTGACACGTAACTGTAGAATCGACAAACACAACCATATGCAGGTTTTGCCAAGAAGATTAGAAAACCACAAACTGAAATACCAGACGGAAAAACCACAACCCCCCACTATATGGAGGACCTCAAATTTGGCCAACAGGGTCTAGGGATATAAACGGGTCTAGACAAGGATCTCTAGCACAACATTAGGACACACAATATATCTGTAAACGTCGTTGTGGAGACGCTCTTGGAACCACCTAAGCCTCATTTAATCCCAGTCTTAATCTCTACATGACTTCACTTTTTGGGTTTCACTGTATCTCCATGATTTTTGAGAAAATTATATTATCAATGCTTTGCTTTTGGTATATTCAATTTAAAAAATAACTTGGTATACAGGGTGTTCCACGACGATTAAGACAAGTAATATATCAGAATTGGGCAGTAGTAGATAATTATAGTTTTGAGGGTGTAAATTAGAGCAAATTTCGCATCTTTTCTTGTTATTGTGTTACCCAATGAGGTATTTGTTTTTGGTCACGCGAAAATTACAGGGCATTCAATTATGAATTTTTTAACTTACAATCCTTTATTTACCTGTAGCTCTTGAATTAATCACTTTTAACCCCAAGTGTGCTAGTTAGTTGGAATTGTTTTATCGGGAGGAACACAGAAAGGCACAAATATACATGTTCTTCCATTAATAATTTTAAATGCGACGTCACGTGACCAAAAACATATACCCATTGGGTAACACAATAACAAGAAAAGATGCAACATTCGCTCTAATTTACACCACCAAAACTATAATCATCTACTACTGCCCAATTCTGATATATTACTTGTCCTAATCATCGTGGGACACCCTGTATATGTATATTGTTTTGTACGGTGGAAATGAAACGTATTCAATGATAATTAACTCTCTGCTCATTAGGTATGACGCAACCTACTAATTCTAATAACCACACTAAACATAATTACTTTTGCAGGTTCAGCTCATAAATATACAGATACAATAATGACAATTTTGTATCGGACCCAATGTATAGCTACATAAATCAGACTACCTATCTGAAATGCATTTGTGTGGCGTACAAAATATTTATGCAAATATATAAACACGATGTGAGAAGATGTATTTGGGTAGCTAAAAATAAATAAATCATTCGCATTCGCTATTGACATGTTATTCATACATGCCCTCTGCAGAATTATGCATAGTTTTTTAAAAAGCTTTTTATTTAAAAAAAAAACACGTGAATATGATTTCGGTCGTATGAAATAATTGTACAACTGAAGCTAGTAGAAATGATAGCAGCTAAGGACCGTTCGATTAGTTCAGTCAACCTATGTGGACTGACAGAAATAATGTAGAGAACCAAGATTAGAAAAAGGATTAGGATATTCAAAATCACGATAAGCTGTTATGCAACTCAGTGGTTACTTATTTATGGGCTAATAGCCTATATTAATTCATTCGGCTTATTTGAATATTTATAGCTTGATTTATATCATATGCTCTGGGTATGTACAATGTCACAACCCAAGACTATTCATCGTAGTAACCACTTGTCTGTTGACCTGCACAACATAAACTCAGGGCTTGTATGGTAACTTGCCAAAAATTGTATAATAATGCTTTCCTTCGAGCTTACATAACTCAATCCATTCCTATTCCTGATCTTCCCTTATTTTCTTTTCGACATTTTCACCAAAATATTTATACCATTCACTCTATTAACATTCTTCTCTATCTTTTTTGAACTAAATATTCTTTGCCAACAAATCTGCTTTTTCACTACCGTTGATGCCTCTATTCTTGACCGTTCGTATTTGTCAAGGTCGTCTGCATCTCATAATTTTGCGAATGTCATTTGCATTTGGTATTCTTGATCAGCGATCATGCGTATTTTACAACGAGTGGTGTTTGTTGCGTAAGCGTTCTACAGAATTTATAGGTTATATTCAGGTATCAAAATCTGTTATAGATTTTTTCACGAAATGGATGATTTGCCAAATATTGCTAATTTAGAGAATCTTGAATATGACCAAATTATTCAATATAATCGTTTCAATCCTATTGATCCTCAAGTGAATATACATTTTGCAAAATTTTAGAGAGTTTCTGAAAAATAGATATTTCATTTTTAATGAGATGATTAATCTGAGATGAATTCATCGCTTCAAATAATGATAACTTCACCTAAGCTACGATCTTACCATAATCCGATGACAATGAACTAATAAATGATCTAGAAATTGCGATGTTGTCAAACTGATTTCACCACGCGAATGAAAATGTTCGCAAATCTCTACGAAGAGGGGTAAAGAATACCATTTTCAGAAAGTGTCCGCAAATTGCCCATTCGTAACCATTCGCATTCGTACAATTGCGAAGGATATCAAGAAAAGCGACCCAGAATGACTGGAAGTCCAGTCAAGCTTGATATTTTGATTATTACACTTCGCCTTCCACAAAAGTTCTCTAATAGGTACATAACTCTGGATATTTAGCAAAAATGTGGAACGCCGCGTGATTTTGAGTGTCATGCTGTGCGCACAATTTAAGATCAGTACTTTTTTTTTTCAAAAGGAGCCGTCCCTTCGCCGGCACCACCTCAGCCTCCTGGGTTTATTGTGGATACTCCTAGTGTTCTCACTACAACCTATTCAGCCAATCCGTTCCCTGTATTAGCTCATACAGGTTCTTTGCTGGTTGGTTGTAAAAGTCTTCTGGAGTCATTTGGGTTCTGCCATACAGTTTCTGCCTTCCGTGGTCCAGCGACTTACAGTTGCATAGTATATGGTATCCTTTTTGTATCTTCTGCATGTAAGGTCTCCGTTATACAGCCCTATTTTGTTTAGGTGCTCCTTTGTGGTAAAGTGACCCGTTAGTGGCCCCGTTACGGTGCGTAGTTTGTTCCTGCTCATTGAAAGCAGTTATTTCGCTACTTTTTCTGATGGTTCTTTTATGAATTTCTCTCCATGTATTTGCCTGGGCGTATTCTTCCAGTGTTTATTGTGTTGTTCTTCCACCCACCCTTTCAACCATGACGACCTCGTTAAGCATCTGGGGATGCCCACATCAGGTTCGGGTCCGTTCATCAGAGTTGACGATCCTACTCTTGCGAGTTCGTCAGCTTTTTCATTGCCTGCGATTCCTTTGTGACCTGGGACCCACTCCAGTGTTACACTGTTCCGAGTCGCCAATCTTCTTCGTCGCATTCCCATACTAGCCGAGATGTCACCCTATAGCTCTGAAGTGCTTTATGGGCAGCTTGACTGTCACTGTAGATCCTGATCTGCCTGTTGTTGTAGGCTCTCATATTATTTACCATTGCACATGCAAGTATTGCATAGACCTCTGCTTGAAATACAGAGGCGTATTTTCCTAGCGAGACGATTCCTCCATGCTTGCTCGTCTTGCTGTATATGCCCGCTCCGGTGCCGAGCTCATTTTTTGATTCGTCTGTATACCAGATCAGTTCATTCGCTCTACTAAGTGGTGGTGCGTTCTCTTCCCCAAGCTCCTTTCGATCTTTGATGACAATCTCGAAGTTCTTGCGAAAGATATAGCTGGTGGTCATGTGGTCTGTTGTCATTTTGAAAATGTCATCATCCACATGCCTTATCTCTATGTGTCCTCTCCCATGTGCCACGTCATGGTCTGATGCTTTTTCCAGTCGGGTTAGTGCTGCCCTTGCTTCGCACATTATGACACAATGTAGCGGAGGAAGGTCTAGCATTGTCTCCAGCGCCGCTGTAGGAGTAGTCCTATTGCCCCTGTAATGCCAATGCATGCAAGTCTTCGGAGCTTGCTTAGTTTTAGCATAGCAGAGGATTGTCTGAACTTTGGCCATCATACCAAAGATGATCCTGGGAATGACAACCATTTTGTACAGCCAGTGTACCATGCTGGGTCTAAGTCCCCATTTAGTGCCGTAAGTGCGTCTGGCAACCATGAAGGTCACCTCAGCTTTCTTGATCACGTGCTGAAGGTGTCGGTTCCAAGTTAAGCCTGGGTCTAGGATAACCCCAAGATATTTTACTTCATCCGACAATCGTATTGGTTCACCTTGAAGCGTCAAAGGGTCAAGTCCTTCCCTCTCCCTTCTTCTGGTGAACGCAATTATCTGTGTTTTTAAAGGGCTAATGCGTAGTCCTTCTTTTACAGTCCAGCCTGTTACTACATTTAAAGCCATCTGGAGTCTGTCTGTCATCAGTACTTAGTTCCATAAACCATACTTCAACTATTTTCTTTACTTTTCAATCCATTTTATCTCATTTTTTGTTGCTTTCATCTTGCCTTAAGTTATTACTATTTGGCTTATTCTTGTTTAATATTTTGAGATTCAGAGCTTATCCCAAAATATCGACAAAAGGAAAGTAGCATACCCCAAATTATGTTCTGGAAATCTTGCGTCAAGTCACATTATAATAATAATAATAATAATAATGACTTTATTGCTCATAATAATACAGGATAACGAGAAAAGAAAAATAAAATAAAAAAGTATAGTACTACCAACGACCAAAAGGCGACGTTCGCGCTTAAACACTAGATTCAGGAGAAAATAGCGATTAAAGTGCGCTCTTCCACGCGGCCTAAAAAAAGTATACATTATGCCAGGTGTGTGATAATACTATTAACAGTATTAACAACGGATAGGTATATTGTTATGAATCCAACATGTAACTCAAATTAAAATTTAAGATGTTCGAATGATCCACTGGATATAATCTCTCTAATTTGTTTTTTGAATTTAGAAACGGGTATTGTTTTTACGTTTCTAGGCAGCTTATTGTAGATTTTCGCAATTTTATATGAGAAGCTTTGTCGAAAAAACGATGTTCTCTGAGGAGGAATAGTGATGGTTTCTTTAAAACGATCATTGATGTTGTGTGCTTCGGATCTTCTCTTAATTTTCTCATAAAGGTAGGATGGCATTTTCGTTAGCATGATCTTATGATAGGTTACAGCAGCATGTAGCAGTTATTTATTATTTTGGTTTATCCAGCCCAATTTCTTTAGGTGAAGGGACACTGGGTTGAGTCGTCTTATACCGCAAATTAGCCGAACACATGAGTTCTGAATTCGCTGGAGCCTATTTCTATCGAATTGTGATAGCGCCGGGCCATATATTATATCACCATAATTTAATTGAGATAATACTAGACTTTCACACATAATTGCTTTGGAGGATTGATTGAGGAGTTGCCGATTTGAATACACGAGTTTCAAGTTTGAAAATGCTCTTCTAACTATCGTTGAGATGTGATACGAAAAAGTTAAGGAGTCATCTAAATAAATGCCTAAATTTTTTTCACAGTTAGAAAATTTTATTTCTTCGTTCCCTATTGACAAATTTATTTTATTAGTAACTTTATTTTTTGTTGACTTGCGCCCGAACAGCATGACTTTCGTTTTGGTTGCATTAATAAGACAAGCAGTATTTTTTAGATGTATCCAATACATTTTGCGGATCTTCATTAATTCTAGACGATATTGTATCAGCTTCTGATTCTTTAAAATCAAGATACAACTGTGTGTCATCGGCGTAGAAATGTGAGTCCACGTATTTGAGAATCTTCTGAAATTGTGAAGTGTACAGACAATACAACAAGGGACCTAAAATAGAACCTTGGGGTACACCCTGTGCTAGATGGCCTATTTTGGACGATAAAGGTCCCAGTACAACCTTCTGGGATCTATCTTTTAAGAAGGATTTCAAGAGTTTCACTGACGAGTTGTTGAAAGCAATATATGAGCTAACAGATAAGAGCATGTCATGGTTTATTCTATCAAAAGCTTTTGAATAATCTAACAGTACCAATATACAAAGTTTATTGCAGTCTACGTAAGAGTAGATATCATCTAAGACTTTAAGTAATGCGGTGATACAGCTATAGTTTGGGCGAAACCCAACATTAGTAAACTCATTCATACGTGTCACTTAATAAGTAAGAAAATCCGAAATATTTCTTTTCATAAACTTTTATTTAAAACAAAATACAAAAATACAAAAAATAAATAGACATTGTCTTAAAACTAAAATTATGAGAATAAAAAATTATTAGTATCAAAAACCCAAAAATACATGAAGAGTGTACCAGACAACTTCCAGAGAATATGTTACGCACCAAGTGAAAAAAGATTCCAAAATGTTTACTTGGTAGGAAAAATTTTCGTAATTAAAAAACTTCACTTATACCTTATAGGTGACGCATCTGTCGAATGAGCTGTAACAAAATTGAGCGGTGAAGGAGTAGTAGCCACCAAAAAAGGCACAGCTGTGCTGGTCACTAATTGAATATTATCGATCACTTGTCCATGTTGATCAGTAAGAACGAATGAAGATGGTGTTGACAGTGGTAGATAGATACCCTGATCTCCGTTATTGATTATTTGTGGAGATATAGCAGATTGTCGGTAATGGCTTATATCTTTGGAATGATAGGAGCGCGGGGTACCAACTATGGATGGAATGTAGCTGCCTGCGTTATGGTAATCTCTGGCGTTCGTTGTGAATATCTGGACGTTCAGCGGTAGTGGAAGCTGTAAGAGCAAAATTATTGTATTCTATTTTTTGGGAAATATTAGAACAGGTTAATGTAATAGGTCAGCGGTGTACCGGGTTTGTCGTTATATTTTGAACCCACTTATTTTCATTAATTAGGGGAATACAGAAAAGTTTCAAATAAAAGTTGTATTAATTCACCTGTACCTACCAAAAATGTAACAACAGACTGAATGTTGTATACAGGGAGTGCCAAATAAAATACATCTTCAATATTTTAAATGGGACACACTGAATTTTTTTATAGTTTTGAATAGCCCTGCATTTCCTGATTACAAATATTCAACATTTTGTTCTATAATGGCGTATGGTCATTTTATAAGATAAGAAATAAATTCACATATAGTTCAAAAACAACCTATATATTTAGAAATTCAACAACATTAGTGACTTAAGATACAATACTGCTTTTAAAATAACAAAAGAGGCTCTCCATTGTCTCTCCATCAATACACAAGTAATATCTTCGTTTCAAACTTTCTAATGCGTCAATGGGGCTACCCATAAAGTACGTCACACGAATTTTAGGTCTTTTGAACCCCGCCCCCTGTCCTTATCACAGGTTTTATAACACCCCTCCTGATGTGACGTTACACATTTTTTAAATTTATGCATGTATTTAAAAATAGTAAAGAGAAATCAGCTACTTTCATTTTTCACTTATTTTTGGAACTTTAGTTCTTTACGTCAGGCTATGTTTGAGCGACCGGGGGTCGCGACGCAAAAGATCTGGCCGTTACGTTACGTTACGTTACGTTACGTTACGTTACGTTATGTTACGTTGCTTCGTTATGTGCCTCGCTTGCGTGCGTGTGCTCCCTCCTGAGTCTCTCTCTCGTTTACGAAGCAGCGATTCATATGCTTCGGCCGGGAATCGAACCCGGGCCGCCCGCGTGGAAGGCGAGCATTCTACCACTGAACCACCGATGCTATATTAAAATTCTATGCAAATCTGGTATTCGCAGTGCTGGTGATCTACTTGAATTTGTTCGGATAAATTTTTACTACTATTGCCATAATTTTTTTTGCGCGATTGATCTTTTTTGTTTATTTACAACATCGGTTGTCAGGACGGTAGGTTGTGTTTAGCGGTTTCTAAGTTTAACACGTCGGTAAGTGATTTACTTACCGTTCAAACGTCGAAAAGTAATAAATAGCATAAAAACAATTTCACCAAAATGCAAAATATATTTTAAGCTGATAGAAGTATAAATGTCACTTTTGACAGTTCGTTCATTTCGAAGAAATTCAAATTATTTTATTCGGAATTTATTTCAATACGATAGCGCAAAAAATGGTATAAGCATCTCGAACGTCAAGGGTAATTAGAACGTTTGCATGTAGATTCCTCTCGTGAAATTGGACAAAAGGATTAAGGGGTCTAGCACATTTAATTTTCGAAATACAGGGTGTTGAAATTTTGGAAACTTGAATGTTTTAATTCGATAACTTTAAAATGGATGAATAAATTGATTTGACATTCGGCAGGTTGTTTTTAAATGTAAAAGTGCATATTTTGATATAAATAGTAGTTTGTGTAACTAGTGTGGATATGATGGCCATATCGCACGAGGACGACGCACGACGAATCGTTCAAGTGCGATATGGACAATCCACAAGAGTCAAACAGCATATTTTTTCTACGACCCACTTAAGAAAAAATCTAAAAAATAAAAATTTTCATAAACTGTAATATAACTTCAAATTGAAAATTTAACAATGCAATTTTATGTTTCCACTAATTTTTTGTGGTAAACGTACAGTTCTTGAATATCCAATTTGTATAATGCTACGGTTTCCCTTTTTAAATATACGATGCTGTTATAAGTAGATGTTGCCAGTCGACTCCCTCATGAAGGGTACCGTACCATTATCTATAATAATGAATATTCTGCTAAATATTTCAAACGTCTAGCTGTTGTCGTTATTAATATCAAGCAGAATAATTATTTAAAAATAAAATTAACAATAAAAAAAATTATTCACGGGGAATCGAACCCGGGTCTACCGCGTGAGAGTCTGGTTTGCTTACTACTAGACCACCGAGGAATATGCAAATTGTTTATCTATAACGTCAGATGTATTACATAATTTTTTCTTAAAAGGAACTAAAGTTCCTACCGTGTGTCCCGCGACACGTTCTACCTTTTTTATTACATAATAACCTAATAAACTGCTAAATTATTAATAAATATAGATCAAGTTCGTAAATTTTTTAAGTTTTTAATTCACATCCAAACTTTGCGTTTTAGTAATTTGAATTTCAACATGTGACGTCACAAAACTATTGACCCCCTCATGCCCCTTGTCACACGATGTCACACTTCGGTGATACCCTCCCTCCCCATTAACGTGTGACGTACTTCATGGATGGTCTTTATTGTGTTATTATGACCACTCCAATTTTCAATTTTCGAGCGAACTTTTGCCTTGATAGAATTAATATTTGTTTTTGAATCAAAATACACTTTTTCTTTTACAAAACCCAATAAAAAGCTATCACATGGTGTTAGGTCGGGACTATTTGGCGACCATTTAATGGTATAAGGTACCGAACCACACATGAAATTGATTACCCACTTGATGTTCTTATCGGCTGCTATATTATGTGGAGGTACTCTATCCTGCTTCCATATCATACTATTAAATTTTCAACATCAATTGAGAATACATCTACTTTTTCATCTGCAGTATTATCTATTCTAGTAAAATCACTGAGAGCTAATAATAAATTAATAATTGTTTCATTTTGAAATGTCAGTTACGTAGCCACCTTTGGTCACCCTTTTGTAGTACCATCCGACATTATAGAACCAAAATAATGCTACACAATGCTACAATAGAAAATGCAGAGCTATTCCAAACTATAAAAAAATACAGGCTATCCCATTTTAAATATTGAATATGCATTTTATTGAAAACTCCCTATATACAAAATTCAGTCGTTGTTACATGTTTGGTCGGTACAGGTGAAATATTACAACTTGTATGTGAAACTTTACCCGACCACGAAAAGATGCCTGCTTGAAGCCCATTACAGTGGGTGCATTGCGTTATTGCCAACAAAAAGTCTCAGTGACTTTTTTGAGCAC
Source organism: Galerucella tenella (assembly GCA_910591685.1). Taxonomy (NCBI): domain Eukaryota; kingdom Metazoa; phylum Arthropoda; class Insecta; order Coleoptera; family Chrysomelidae; genus Galerucella; species Galerucella tenella. Next base: position 34,638 of record CAJUYH010001850.1, read on the forward strand.
GAGTGATCAGTAATTTGTTATTAACAAATTAATTTCAAAATAGCAAGAAGCTAATAATAAACACTTTTTAACCATCGCCATTTTTTCGAAAAATGCTTCCTTTTTTAGTAACGGGCGATTTAAGGTCGAAAAATCATTCAAAATCGTAATTCTCGAGAAAAAATTCACTCGGCTTCTACCAAAGCTTTTTAAACTTTGCAGGTCTCAAATAACTCGTTGAGACTTGTATTTTATGCTATATTTTTTTATTCTGGCACCACTTTTCCTACCAAGCCAAATTTTTGACCAATTCACTTCCTGTGTGGTGATGAGCAAAATTGGTCTTGGTTTTGATCTTGCGAAAAAGGAAGACCAATACCAAGACTGAATATGCAAGACCAAGACCAAATAGGCAAGACTGAACTGGAAATTTTTACACTATAGTTCGAGTTAAAATATTTGTAACAGCCTCAACACATGCTTTTCCTAGAACAAAATATTTTTGGTGTTTCGAATCGCCAGTTTGCTTAATAGTCCAGTAAACGAAGGTGTCAACATGGGCAACTGGTCCAGCAAGAGCAATTTTTTTTCAATTTGCAGGTTATGGTAGGCACATTAAATTCACAAAATGTCAGGTACCTGACCATTGTGGGAAGATAGCTCTGAAATTCCAGAAAATCTGTTTTCCCGCGATATCTGCCAATATTTGACCACTGGAGAATTTTTGTTAAGACGAAAAATAAAGAGCAGTTCCTTACCCACAAAAATGATCCCTAGCATTTTTTTGAAAAATTAGATAGTTTTCGAGATAAATGGCCCGAACGCCGACCCAAAATTGAGCTCCAGGCCGGCTTATAGAGAGCACGCTCTGAGGGCTTGACATCCCCAATCAATATTTTTTAATGAATCAAAGTGCGGGTGAAAGAAGGGATCTGTGGCTACTAAGGCGTGTTTTTATGCACTCAATTCGTGCTCCTGGGTCATTGGAAAACCATGCCAAAATTCGTCTTTGCTAGATTTTTTAATGCTTCCATGTGTTTATTCATATTATTTTCATTAAGAGTTATTTCAGCCAATCCTATTGGATAATGGTTCTTTAGTGGGTACTTTATTTATTCCGAAACAATGTTACCAATAATGCGAACGTAATTTTTTGAATAATGTGTTTTCCAAGAGGCGATTTTTGTGGATTTCTGGAGTTTTACCGAGCGCTCTGGTTTATCGGAAATTTCTCGATGATTAACTGTCAAACCCGCTTATAATTGATATTGGGAGAAAGGCTAGAATATCCTATTGCCCATGGTATAATTTTTTTTGGCCAAGACCCCTGTGTTTTCAGAAAAATCGGGAAAATTTCCAGTTTCCTGAGGGAAGACAGCTATTCTCCTGAGTTTTTTCGAGCAGTTTTTTCTCTTTACAGTAAAATTATTCCCGGTCAAGCATCATACCCGATGAAAGGTCACATTCTGAACTTTCCTTTGATATGTGTATCAAGTATTTTATTTGATGCATTAAAAAGAAATTTGTCTCTAAATTTGTTGTAATGGATGCCACATTTTATTCTCGCACGCCGCCACGCCACCCATCTATAGTGTGGTCGACGGCGTCTGCTATAGTGCGTGTACACGTGGCTGCTTTCTGCTGCATTGTTTGTCAACAACTGACAATTTTACATGGAAACACTATCTCTTTCGTGATTTTTAAAAAATAAATTAGTAGTATTCCAGTGTAAAAAGTGAAATTCAAGTCATTATTAATTTTATTGTTATTATTAAATAATAAATTTTGAAATTTTTATTGCTAAAAAACCCAGGGAAATATTGAAAATTCTTGGGCTTCTTTTTTTTGGAGCACACGGTGAGGTTTCATTTTTTCAATTAAGATCATTAATATTGTTGTGGGTGAAATGACATCTAATGATTTGATAAATATTGTTCATTTCTGTAGAAAAATGGAAGTCGTAGAGGATTCTAGTACGCCCGTGTGTTTTATTTGTGATCAAGCTCTGACTGAATACGTTACAACGGTTACCCGAGGACTAGAAACGTCAGTTTTTAAGTTTCAGAAAACTGCGAACTTTTTAACCACCATTTTTGCAAAAAATATTGGTGTAACGAAAAAAATTGTGGAGACAAGTTTTGTAGGTAATAAACTGCTCTTCATTTTTTGTCTGAACAAAAATTCTCTAGGGATCGTAGTTCGGGAGATATCGGCGGAAAACGGATTTTCGGGATCTCTAGAGCCATTTTCCGACCCTCCCACAAATTTCAGGAGTCTGACATTTTGGGGGTTAAATGTACCTACTATCACCTGCAAATAAAAAATTTTCTTGCTGGACCAGATGCCCATGTTGACGGTATTTTTCGCCTTCATTTACTGGACTAATTTCAACTAACTATATTTCAACATTACACAAAAAAAAAGTTAAAAAACTGGAAACTGAACAATAACTCTTAATTTAAATAATATTAGGTAATTAAAAAAAAAGGAAAAAAATAATTCTGCTAGTTGATAATTTTTTGTAAATTATTATTAATTTACAGCCATGATGATATTTAAAAGTAAAAAAATGAACAAGCCCAAGACCAATACCGGACCATTTAAGCAAGGCGAACACTCTCAAGCTTTTTTATATCTTTTTAACCCCACCTAACCCCATTGAAATGAAAGAAATGAATATCAGTTTCAACCATAGCTCTGAAATCTCTAGAACCAGCCCTGTAGAAACGTATCTAATATATACAAAAAGCATTGGAATTAGGAGATCACCCTTGAAAAAGGGTGTGCCAAATTCAAATTAGTATAAATCTACGTTAAGTACCCAAATATCTAAAAAGCCATTATTTTTTATTTAAGCCGAATAAATTTAACGTTAAGAGATACAAAATATACGTAAATAATTACTTTCGACAAATAGAAAATTCGGTATTCAAACTGTCCGCTCTCCTCTTTCACAATCGTATCGACCAATTACGTTTCAATTTACACTAAATTAACCAACCTGGTAATTTGCATTGGCACTAACTGCACCGCCATTAGAATATCCAGGACTCGGCGTTACTACGATATTCTCGTAGCTTCCGTCGTAGCTGATTCCGTAGCTAGCTGGAATTGTAGTTGGCACTGTTTTTAATTTGATCTGTTCGTGACCACGGTCGCTTGATTGGGCTTCATCATAGTAATCAATTCGTTGTTTTTTATTTGTTTTAACAGGTATGAGCTCGTGGACAGGAGCCTGCTTAATTTGATACGTTGGATCTGAAATTAGGTATTTGTTGGAAAATTTTATTTTTGTTCCGATTACAGCAAACAATTTTTTCATTTGATATTTCCAATGTCCCTGGGAATGAGGGAAGTAGGGACTTTCAACCGAAAAGCATAATAGGGTTTCATAATAATCAAAACAATGTTAAGTCGACTTAAACCGTAAATTGACGAATTATTGTGGCCTTTATGGCGGTAAAAAAGTCTGCTTAGTAACCGTAGCCGCGTATTATGGCCTCGATGGACACCTTAAAAAGCTCAAAATAGTGGAGAAAGAAGAATGAAGATTTCCTCCGGTAAATAGGCCTAAAGGAGCTGCTAGAATCTGATACTTTTCAGCCTCGGAAACTAAGGAGGAACATACAATTGGAAAGAAAACCACACTTCGTTGAAGATGATGTGAAAGTGGATATTTTGTTAAGTGTCGAAGAGAATCCAACTTCAAGTACACGTCAAATTGCTCGTGAATATGCGTCCGATGAATGTCAATATTTATTAAGCTTGAAGCAGCAAATTATAGTGATTCACAGGGGATTGGCAGCAGCGAACTAATTACATAATACGATTGTCTCTGTTTCCTCACTGTCACGTGTAAAACGGTTTTTACAATGGATAAACTACCTATGCGTGTTATATGGTGTTATCGAACAATGTGCTCCATTGAAAACTGGAAAATACCGTTTCAATTATTAATCTTCAATAATAATAACGGAGTTAAAAACATATTTCAATCTGTATAAACAATAACAAAACATTCGAAAATCAAATAGCAAATGACATTTATATTAATTCCCCAAAAATAAATAAATTGTAACAGAGGCAGTAGAATTTCGTTTGTGTAACCGCCTTTATTGTTAGAATAAAAGGAAATGAGCAATAATACCAACCTTGACGATAGAAGCTAACACTGTTATCCTCACTATCTGTATATTTGACATCGGCCTTATAACCGTTTTGATCGGCTGTATAAGAGACAATTTGGAGTCTCCCGTCGGGCAATTTTACTCGGTATTCGCCGTTTGTCGCCTTGGAATCTTGAACTTGTGAATGAGAAAAGTCATCACCAGAGGAATGATCCAACACTTTGTATGAGAAGGCGTAGTTCTGATGGCTCTTTGGCTAGAAAATTAAATATAAAGGTCACCGGACTAAGCCAGGAAAATTATACTAACGACGAATTTTTTTGTTAAAAAAAATACGGAATGAAAGAGATAGGTTCAGTGATAAACAGACTCCGCACATAATTATGTTTCCGTATTGCCATTCTGTGAGTGAGATAGAGAAAACTATAAAACAAAATAGAGACATAATGTCGGAAAGTATATCTAGACCAATCCAGTCTAGAGTTGTGGGTGTTACCAGGTAACAAAGGTAACTGAAAATAAGAGTGACTCAACTTAAATTTTTTTATACAGATTGTGAAAATTCCATTTACGACATACGATTCACACAAATACGACAAGGGAATTATTAGAAAAACTACTTGAAAGAGAGAGAAGAATAATTATTATCATTATTATTATTATTATTACAAATAAATGAGGGCAGAGGAGCTGGCTCCTATTATGCCCAAAAAAAAAAAAAAAATACAATTCAAAAGAAATACCTACTAGTAGTGAACAAACAAATGAGAGGGAGAAGAAAATTACGATTAAGCTCTAAAAGTTATTGAATAAGTAACACTGATCTAGTCTATTCTTGAATATGTTGACACTTGTTGCTGAAACAATTTCACTGTCCAAATCATTCCAAATATTGAAAATTCTGTTTGATAAAAAGTTTTGTCTCGATCTAACCGCAAAATTTTCCTTTTTTAACTTGAACTGATGTCCTCGAAGTCTCGTGTCCGTATTTAGGGTGAAAACTGTATTTAGATCACCAAAATTATATTTAAGAATTCGAAAGGCTACAATAAGATCACCTCGCGTCCTACGCAGCTCAAACGTGGTAAGATTTGCCATGGATAATCTTTCTTCATATGAAGGTCTTACAGGTCCGAAAGCAACTCTGGTAGCCTTCCGCTGTACACTTTCCAGCAACGTTCTGTCACGAGTCAAATCCGGGTACCAGACTGGGCCAGCATATTCAAGGATAGGTCTGACGTACGTAGCATACAATTTGCAGAAGCTCTGAAAAGATACTTTTGAGAAGCATTTCCTAATAAGATAAAGTCTGGTATTTGCACGTTTGGTTACTGAGGGCACATGATCGGACCATGATAGTTCACTATTCACGATAACACCCAAGTCATTATGAGAGTTTACTGTGATTACAATCTGACCGTCAATAGAATAATCAAAATGTGGGTTGTTTTTACCGACGTGAAGAACTACACATTTTTCAATGTTCAATGGGAGTAACCATTCCGAAGACCACTGATGTATTGACGTTAGGTCGTTTTGTATAGATAGATGACTTGTGATGGGATTGTCATATATTTTTGAGTCGTCGGCATATTGCGATATTTTGCTGGAAACGTGAAACGGTAAATCGCTAGTGTACACTGTAAACAAAAGTGGGCCCAAAACTGAGCCCTGCGGAACACCACTTTTAACTGGTCTTTTATGAGAAAAGGAGTCACCAACTCGGACCTTGTAGAAACGGTCCGTCAAAAAGTTTTCAATCCATAGTTTTAAGTTTCCTCTAATACCGAAATGTTCTAACTTGTACAGGAGTCTTCGCTTGGGAACCCGGTCGAAAGCCTTGGAAAAATCTAAATACACTATATCAATAGGTTCTCTATTATTCAAGAATGATGTCCAGTCATTCACACAATGAAGTAAGTTTGTAAGTGTTGACCGCCGGGTCCGCATCAGTGGGCATACACGATGTTCGTTACTGTTCTCGGGTGTTTACTGGTGTGGAGGGGGTGAAGAACCAACCCGGCGCGTCTCCAGGTGGCGGATAGGAGGGCCTCTGACGATGATCTATGTGAGGAAGAGGTTGCGGGGAAGTGGGGGCTCGTTGAGCATAAAACCTCAACTGGCAGCCCTCAACCCTGCCGCGGACCAACTTCACCTATCCCAGCTGTAGTATCGTGGCTAAGGGACTGCACATAGGGTTTACGATGCCAGGCGAATGTTCGAGGTTACCTCGAAATCACCTGTTATACCAACGTTCCCTGGTCTGTGGTCATGTCTCGCGGACCGGAGGGATGGGGGGGGTCTTGACTTGACTGTCTGGACCAAGAGGAGATAACCTTGTCAAAAATCCTGAATCCTTCGGTGGGATGACCGGGCCTATAGGATGCGTGGCCGAACAGAAGATCGGCATCTACTGGTCATCACCTTGGGGAACTGGGCGAAACCCCATTGTAGGTAGCCTTACCTCCGCATGCGGGGCTCTGCGGAGGTGGACCAAGATTTCCCTTGCTACTCGTGGGATCTATATGGACTCACCAAATAATAAAGAAGAGGGGAGGGCTCAGGAGGAAGGGACCTCTGGGGAGACTCTTGAGATGGGCGACCTATATAGGGCCCTTACGAAAGAGGCTCCTGAGAGGTGCCCTGAAACCGGGTCCCCCAAACAAGATGAAGACGATCAGATGATGGGAGCGGTGAGGGCTCAGGCTATGCCGGGAACAACTGCCCCATCACCTGAAAGAACGAAAAGGCACCGCAAATCTATTTGCGGTGCCGAGAAAAGAAGAAGAAGGGCTGCAAGGGCGACAGAAGGGATACCGAAAGGTGGCCCAACTGGCCCTTGTAAAGAGGTGACATCAGCACCACCAAGCCGGGAAACGCATGACAATGCTGGTCCCAGCGGGGTTAAGCTTGATGTCACCAAAGGGGGAGCCAAGAGGCCTCGGGTGCATAACACGCCACCAGAGGCCAGGCAGGCTTCCAAGAAGGTATGCACGGTCCCCGGTAAGCGGAAGTCGTACGGGGAAGCTGCAAGCAGCGACCTCAAGGTGGCCATCATCCGCGATGGCTACCCAGACAATCTGCTCACCAGGGAGCAGTATGCGCATATCCTCGCGCAATTGCATGAGGATATGTACAAGACTGGCGCCTCATTTGTGCCAAGTTTTGAGGGACACTCGTTTGCTCGGGGAGCCGTTATGGTGACCTGTGCGGATGGGGGCTCTCTGGCTTGGCTCAAAGTGGCTGCTAGTAAAATCAAGAAGGAGGGACTGGCGCTCAAAATCATTGAGCAGTCGGCCCTTGAACAACTCAAAAAGGCAATGGTATGGGTGCCAGCGCCGATCGAGTCTCCTCCCCAAGAGGTCCTCAGAAGGATCAGGATTGGTAATCCGACCCTGAGGACTGAAGGGTGGGTGATTCGGGCCTCCCGATGGGATGCTGCCTCTTTGAGGCAGAACATTGTATTGGGGCTCGATCCTCGATCGGTGGGGGCACTCAACCTTACGAAGGGGGAAATCCGGTATGGGCTCGGGAAGGTTAAAATTACCTTCTCGGGAACTACGGAGACTACCCCGGAGTAATTTAACAATGGGTAAGGAGGTACCTCTATAGATTCTCGATGTCTGTTGAAGGGGCCTTGAAATTTACACAGATTAACTTGCAGCATTGCCGTGCCGCTGCAGGAGTATTCGCGCAGAGGATGGCAAAGCTGCAGACAGGCATATGCCTCATACAAGAACCATGGGTGTATAAAGGTCATGTGCGAGGCTTAGGCACACCCGGGCGTAGTTTATTCTATGCAGTGGGTGAACCTAATCCCAGAGTTTGCATTTCTACGCACTCCAGTGTAAGTGCAATACTAATAAAGGAACTTTGTTTCAGGGATTTAGTAGCGGTGAGAGTGGACGTCCTGGGCAGGAATGGTACTAGGCATAGCTTAGTGGTATGCTCTGCTTACCTGCCTTATGACTCACCAGAACTACCACCTACTGAGGAGTTTCGCAAGGCGGTGGAATACTGCGTGGTCAGGAACCTGCCACTTCTTATTGGCTGTGATGCCAATGCGCACCACACTATGTGGGGCAGCACAGGCGTCAATAGCAGGGGAGTGGCTTTGCTTGACTATCTAGGTACCACTGACTTGCAACTACTCAACCGAGGGACGAAACCAACATTCCGAAATAGGATTAGGGCTGAAGTCCTGGATGTGACGCTTGCGTCAAGTACCGTTGTAAGTATGGTGAAGGACTGGCATGTTAATGATGATCCGTCATTGTCGGATCACAGTTACATTTGTTTCAGTTACAGGGTTGCTGTTGAGGAACAATCAATCAAGTATAGGGACCCCAAGACTACCAACTGGGAACGGTATAAACTGGATCTCGCAAGGAGGCTTGGCGGTTTCCCTAGGAACTTTAGCAATAATGATGAGATCGATTGGGCCATAGCGGAGCTGGGCTCGATTATTGTCTCGTCATATGAAGAAAACTGCGCCGAAAAAACGAGGAAGGAGGGTAAGGGCCACAAATGGTGGAACAAGTCTTTGGATTCGCTACGGCAACATACCCGGCGCCTATTTAATAGGGCTAGGAAGACAAAGTCGGATCTGGATTGGGAGCAATACCGCCAGAAACGAAATGAGTACAAGAGTGCGGTCAGGTTGGCTCGAAGAGATGCCTGGCGGGCCTTCTGTGAGGATATCGTCTCGGTACCTCAAATGTCAAGGCTGCGCCGGATCTTAACGAAATCACCGGACAGCGCTCTAGGCTGCATGGAAGCCGCACCGGGTGTTTTCACCGAAACCCCGGTGGATACCTTGCAGCATCTACTGGAGACACACTTCCCCGGTTGTGAGGGAATCGAGCGGGAGTGTCCTGACATGGGATATGTAGGTATACAGCGACCATGTAAAGAGGACTATCTTCTAGCAAAAGAAATAGTCACATACGAGCGGAGTACTTGGGCGATACGGTCATTCAGACCATACAAGTCTCCGGGGAAAGACCAAATCTTCCCGGCTTTGCTTCAACAAGGCTGGGAGGCCGTTGGCACAATTCTGGTGCATATCTTTCGGGCCTGTTTGGCACGCAGGTATGTCCCTGAACAGTGGAGGCAGGTGAAAGTCGTCTTCATACCCAAGCTGGGTCGTACCACATATACGGTGGCTAAATCCTTTAGACCCATTAGCCTAACATCCTTTGTGCTGAAAACACTGGAGAGGGTGGCTGATCGATACATAAAGGAAAAGGTTGGGCTTAGGTATCCTTTGCACAACAACCAACATGCTTTTAGGTGTGGCAAGTCAACTGAAAGTGCCTTACACCAACTGGTAACTCAAGTGGAGAAGGCGCTGGAAAATGGCATGATCGCCCTGGGAGCTTTCTTGGATATACAAGGGGCGTTTGACAGCACCCCTGTAGGATCCATGTGTAGGGCTGCGGCAAATCATGGAATAGAGCCAATGATCACTCACTGGCTTGGGGCCATGTTGTGCAACCGTACAGTAGAGGCCACATGGAAAGACCATGTGGCAAAAGTAATCGTCGCTAAGGGATGTCCGCAAGGGGGTGTTCTTTCGCCCACATTGTGGAACCTAGTCATTGACGAGCTAATAACCCTTTTAAACGGTGAGGGCTTTCTAACGATTGGGTATGCCGATGATATCGTTGTCCTTGTTGTTGGAAGGCACATTACCGTTCTCAGGGACCTCATGCAAAGGGCTCTGAATAGGGTACATGGGTGGTGTAACGAACACGGACTTGCAGTTAATCCTGACAAGGCTGAGATAGTTGCTTTCACCAAAAAGAGAGGTATAAGACCTGAGGGTCTAAATCTTGACGGAGTACCACTGCCGGTGGTTGAACAGGTGAAGTATCTAGGAGTGATCCTTGATAAATCACTGACATGGAAGGCTCATCTTGATAGTCGCCTAAGCAAGGTGACAAACACGTATTGGGCCTGTAGGAGAGCCATTGGTCCGAGGTGGGGACTGACCCCCAAAACGATCATATGGTTCTATAGAGTGATTATGCTGCCTATGCTCACATATGCGGCTCTGGTCTGGTGGCCGAGGGTAACCTTGGTCACGGCTAGATCGCAACTGGCACGCCTTCAAAGGGTGGTCAGTTTGGGGGCAACTGGCTGCATGAGAACTACACCAACTGTTGCGATGGAGGTGATCCTTGATCTTCGGCCTCTTCACCATGTGATCGAGGCTGAGGCGGGGAGGGCTTTCCTGCGCTTGAAACGACTGGGATACGTG